>JBCNJP010012784.1:0-13321 GCA_039602395.1 Deinandra increscens subsp. villosa | reverse complement strand
TTCATTTAGTATTTGTAACTAATGGTTGTGGATCCTGGTCTAGCCGCACCCCTTAACGGTATAAACTCCGTTAGTGGTTAATTTGGGGGTGTGACAGTAGGAACAACAAGACTGACTCAATCGACCCTGACGACACGTTGGTGACTTGTTAACAATTGTGTTTGTTTGTTTAGTTACACTTTTCGAACGTGAAAAGTTTCTATTCTAGCAAGTTACCAAATAGAAACATAAAAGTTCATGTTACATGTACTCTAGCATGCACCTCAGTGGATCAATTATGCTCACATAATACACGTATGATTTCGAAGCTTGGACATGATTAGCAACAAAGTTTCTTAAAATGGTAATACCAACTATTTAACTCATGCATAACATACATATATATAGTTTTGAACCATACAAGTCTCATACAAAAACTTTCCAATAAAAGTTGGACTCATACATACACTTCAATGATTTAATGTCACTAACTAGGTTCTTAATATCACCCAATTACATGACCCTCCACATATAGATAAATTCTCAAACTTTATTTCCAGCAACATACATGTATAATGGTCACACTACATAAATGGTCTCAACTTAAAGCTTGGTTTAACATGCCCAAATAAATTAAACCATAATTATGTTTCAGCAAGTAGGGATGTTTGCGCACTGAACTTGCGGTGGCAGAATGACGGTCGAAACCTCCATGAAATGGAGTGCCACCACCTGGGTTTGAAAGTTAACTCCTTTAAGTTTGTTCCAGAAAAAGAATCACTCAATTATGTGAAGAATTGAGTGAGTTATGACCTTTCGAAGTTGACCTAAAAACTTGACAACAAGCTGTCAAAAAGAAAACGTGGTACATAAAGGTTTGCTCCAAAAATTTCCTTGATCGTTAACATGTGTTCTACATATCATGGGGTTGTCACCAGCCCTTAGTAGCATCACATACCACAAATTTACAGGTTATAATCATCTAAAAAAAAATTACCACAACACTCAAGCATGCTACGTACTTAGGACCTCATTTTAATATTATGGTTTAACACTTAGCCATTAGATTCATGCATACACATCAACAGGGGCGGAACTAGAAATTTTTTTTAGGGGGTCCACAATTTTTTTTACGGAGTCACTAGTTTTAGATGTTTCAGTTTCATATAAATGTACATAAAGAATTTTGGTCTATTACTTACTAAATAGTTTTTAATGGTGCGCGTTGCGACACGACATTGCGAGTAAAGAAAAAAATAAATGATTAAAAAAAACTCTACATGATTTGATAAAAAATATATATATACCGTAACATTGACAACGATATAATACTAAAAAAATAATAGTAAATGGCTAGAAATGAAGAGAAGAGAAAAATAATATTAAAAAAAAGTCTATAGTTTTATATATTGTAATATTTCATTATAAAAGGGGTCTAGAATTAATGTATTTAAAAATATTGGGTCTATATTAAAAGTAAATAAAAAAGAGGTGGAAAATAAAATACCCTCATTTACTCTCCTCATTTATAGCACTAAAATTAATAAAGTAAGCTTGGAAAAGAAAATGTTGAGGACAAGATTTGAACTTGCACCTCTTCAAAATCAAACAAGGGTTCTTACCACTAGGCTAGTTGCTTGCTTTGTTTCTTTTTCACACCAAGTATTTATTAATTCCTCTTCACAAACTTTTTTTTATAAAAAACCGTTCACATAATTTTTCACTTTGCGTACGAGGTTGAGGGGGTCCACGGGGACCCCCTGGGCCTAATAAGGGTCCGCCCCTGCACATCAACACTCATTATCCTCACATTATACAACACATATCAAACGAAGTGGCAAGAGTACGGATTTTTTGACACCTCATCATTGCCATTCAATGTTGTCACACCCCGGTCAACGGTTTCGGGTGTGAGTGAGAATGGAATCATAGTCGAGGATACATAGAACACTTCTAATAAATTTAAAAACTTCATAAAACATTAATTCGTTTCATTGCAGCGGAAAGAGTAGTGGAAACATTAATGTCTTACAATTTAAAAACATAAGTCTTAAACGATTATTAAAAGCATAAAACGGTTAAGTTGGATAATCGGGACTATGACTCCAAGGACAGGTCCGATAACATTTGTAAGCCCCATTTGCATGTCTTCAGAAAGTCTTGTCAATTACCTAAGAAATCATGAATATAAAACGGGTCAACATAAAGTTGGTGAGGTTCACAGGTTTAGGACTCGATAGTTAAACAGTTGTAAAGCAGTTGTAAAACAGTTTCGGTATACTTAAATATTATCAGGGTTTATTGTTGTGGTTGTATGATCTCACCTGAACCTTGATTTCAAATACTAACGGTTTACCCACCCGACATCTCTTGCCCAGAGATGTTAAACAGTGCAGAATAACTGACGTGTACCCCCAGACAATCCGGAGTCAGAACTGGAGCTACCAGTTAGGGTAGGGTTGTCAACCCAAATAGATCTATTCACTAGCTATCGTTTCGTACAGAACTAATTGAAATCAATTAATGATGGGATTTCGGTTGTACAAACGTTTATAACGATAATGTACCAAGTTGGGCAATCAGTAAGAGAACAAGTAGTCATACGGCTAACAAATAAACCATAATATTAAGTAAAAAGCATTTAATCAGTTTTCATGATTTCTCCCCCAAGTATAAAACAGTTAAAAGGAAAAGGGGCCGTGAAACTCACAGATTCAGCAGATAATCGGAATTTAAGCAGCGAAGGACGGTAGCACGTAACGTCCTAAATAATTAAATAACATAATTATAAGGTCTATGATCATTTGAGTAACATAAGTCACCCAAGTGATACCGGTCAAGTCTTGACGTTTTAAGTCCGTTTGTATTATTGAAAATTCGTTAGTTTGTATTTATTCAATTAAATACGTTCATGGTTATTTATATTTATGTCCAATAAATATAAACAAATAATCATTTTTCAATAATTCAATCAAGTCTTGAACATCGAGTAAAAAGAAATAATAATGTTTATTATGTTATTTTCATGAGTTCGAATAATTATTTTTAATTAAATAATTACTTATTCGATTTGTTAATCTTGCAAGTTATAATTATCTTAAATAATTATGATTAACGATTAAATGGGTGAATAAAACAAAGTTTAAGTCCCTTGTAAATAATTATTTGTCAAAAATAATTATTAACGTTTGTTTTATTTATAAAACATAAATCTTTAGGAAAAACATTTAAAGTCTTTAACATTTAATCATTTCCAAAGATTAATTAATATTTCAAGTTCATGAAATATCAATAGAAAACGTTGATAAGAATATTTATGACGACGCTTGGATTTATAACATTTAGTTTATAAAACTTGACTTTTATTTAAAATCTCCGTCGATCGTTAGTCCATTTTTGGTTATTTTGTTTTTATCAAAGTAACGTTAAAAGTCCTTGTAATTATTTTAAACCAATGATTTGTCTTGGTTTATTTATATAAAAATCTTTTATGAAAACATTTATTTTCAAATAAAATCTTTTTATAAAATGTCCATTTCTAGCAAGTTTTAAGAAAGGTTAAAACTTGTAATAAATCCAAGTATTTATGTCGAATTAATCATTTGACATAAATATTATTCTTATCAAATCTAGTAATAAATTTTATTCTTTTTGTCCAATCATTTAATCATTTGTAACACATTAAATATGTTACTTGACTTATTTTAAGAAGTATATTCTTTTTGTTTTTAACATAGGTTACATATGTAACTTTTATTTAATCACTTTGATTTAAATATGTCCATAAACTTGTTCATTATATCATTTCATTTTCTAGAATTTTTATAATAAAATCATAAGTTCTTATCTACTAACACTTTGTGTTAGGACAAAAGATTAAATAAAATGCAATCACTAACACATTTGTGTTAGGACAAGAAAATAAATACAATCACTAACACATTTGTGTTAGGACAAGGAAATATAAATAACAATCACTAACACGTTTGTGTTAGGACAAAGAAATATAAATAACAATCACTAACACATTTGTGTTAGGACAAATAAATATAAACATGTATAGATTTGTTAGTTAACATTTTATATGAAGAGGCTTGGAGGTTTGTTTCAAACAACTAACTATGAAATCAAGATTTCATAAACACAAGACTCTTGGTGCACACTTGTTACTTTCTTTTGATTTCACAAATGTGTTTCACCACACTTGTTGGTTAACTTTAAGCATCTAAATGCACCAACAAGTGTTTGATCTTGTAAGAAAGAGGTAAAGAAAGAGAGTTTTGTTAGTTGATGAACAAACACAAGCATTCTTTGATTAGTTGTGGATTGTTGTCAAGACTTGTAGGCTTTCTTGGGTGGTAACCATGTAAGAAATATAGGAGAAAAAGGGGTTTAGAATACTCACAAGGGTGTGAGATTAAAACCGGCAAGAAAGGGAGGAGGGGCGGCGGCTTCGCGGCGGCGTAGCGGCGGGGCTGTGGTGGCGGACGGTGGCCGGAGGTGGGCCTGCGGCGGCGGCAAGGTGGTGGCCGGCCGGTTAGGGAGAAAGAGGAGGAGAAGGGTGTGTTTGTTGTGTTGGGTGCAAGGGGACATGCTTGCACCTAAGCTCCTTTTTATAGCCTAAATCAAGTGATTAACCTTTGGACAATTATGTGTTGTCAAGCTCTTGTTATCTCTAGCTTTTCTTAATTAGTTGGTTAGTTTTATAAAAGTTTTGAAGCTTTTATAAAATACAAATGGGTTAGGAGTTTATAAAAATCACAACTTTTTAAAATATAACCCAATCATATTTAATCCAATTAAATGGTGATTTTTATTTTTATAAACATTGTGAGTCCAAGTTTTATAAAAATATTAGTGTTTAATGATTTGGTTAAGTTTTTATAAAACTTGTTAGAATGTTGGGCTTAAAACAAATTTTACTTACTTGTTTTTTTATTTGGGCCGAAGCCCAAATCGGTTTAAGCATGAGAATGGGCCGAAGCCCAATTGTTTTCGGGTGAGGACTGGGCCGAAGCCCAGTTAATGTTTGCGTGGTGGATTGGGCCGAAGCCCAATCGAGTTCGGGTTGGGCCGGTTCTCGGCCTTGGGCCGGGCTCTCGGTTCGTGGGCCGTGAAGGGGAAAGGGGAGGGAGATTGGGCCGGTTCGGCCCAATCCGATACGGGCCGCGGGTCGGGTTTTCGGGTTCGGGGTTTTACTCGGTTAGTCGACACGAACCTTAGGTTAAGTTTTTGGGTCGATCCGAACATTTTTGGGCTTATCGGGCTTACCGGGCCCAATAGGCTAAACGTTTTGGAAATTGGCTAAGTCTTGACAACGTAACACTTGCTTGAAGTTCGTAAAACGTTTTATCAGTTTATAATGGTTTGATAAAATATAAAATGTCAAATTTTATATTTAATTTCTTATTATTAAAATTCCATTAATAATAATATGTTATAGTCATAATTCACAGTTTTTCAACGCGAATTTTCATATCAGTTAATCGGTTATTCATTCACAGCTAATTAGGTAATTTTAACAATTAAATCACGTAATTATCACATAATAAAAAGTCAACAAAAGTCAACGGAGAGAGAGTTGACCTGGTTTTGGTCCGGTTGTCACAAATGTTATCACTACAAAACATGTATGCCTAGAAATCATATCATGTTGGGAATTCCCGAGATCGACGAGTTCGAGATTTGGTTTGATGAAACTCAACGTACCACTTACCATTTGACCGTTCGCACAACACGGTGAAGTTCATGACTCGAAGACTCTCACTAACCGAAGACATGGCAAAGTGACATTATTATTTAGATGTAATAATATTTATTTGTCACTAGCTACTAGTTGTTGGTTATTTACTAGTTTGCCATTGTTAGGTTAGTATATATAGTTTGGTCTTTCATTTGTGAAAAATATGAATGTATGTGTGTATGAGTGAGAGAGCTTAGAACATGAAACTTTGAAGTTGTGTGGGTTCATGAACACTTGTTCATGAACCTAGCATGAGTGGGATAGGTAAATGTAAGCATTCGGTTATATTTATCCATTTATCTTCATCTTGTTCATCACATCTTCTATATTATCCTCATCATCATCATCACATCTCAAAACATCATTGTTGAAGATCTGGTCCATTTTGTTCTTCTTGGTGTTTATTTGTTCTACAAAGACGAAGCCCACAAAGTCACTGATCCGCTTCCGCTGTGCCATCGGGGTTTGGCTTGGCTCACCGACCCCGGTTTCTACAATTGGTATCAGAGCCATGGTCGAAGAAAACGCAACAATTCGGTTGGTTTCTTCAGCTTTGTGTTAGTTTGCTTATCTTTGTAACAAAGAGAGATGTTTATATTTTTGAACTTTGAGTTTTGTGTTGAAATTGTCACACAAATATAATATGAGTTCTTGAGTTTCTTCAAACTCATCCCAAGTTCATGAGTTTCCAGATTTTCATCATTGGAAGATTGTTTGTTTTAATTCTTGTTTGATAAAAATAAAAGGAAACTAAAATATAAAACCCATAAAGGTGAATAGTGAAAGAGTTGTACCTCATACCCACTTTACTGACTTTTGTAAAGTAACAACTCTTTTGTCACTTTTACTCAACCACCTTTTGTACTTTCTCTCTCCTCACCCAAACACTCAACATTTTAGTCAATATGGCAGATTTTATATTGTTGATGTTTATTGTTAATTATTTTTTAACAAAGTGATGGAAGAATAAAAACTCACAAGACTGCAGCTTGTAACATCGAGTTTTTACGTGTTCTTAATCGAGAGAAAAGGGGTTATTTCAACATGTTGACATCCGGCATAACTCTGTTCCGTGGCAAAAAAAAAAAATTCTGAAAGAAATTTTTTTTCTCTAAGGAAAAAGTTCCAGAGGAACTGAAATTTTTTCTAAGGAAAAAGTTCCTAGGGAACTAAAAGTTCCGAAGGAACTGAAATTTTTTCTAAGGAAAAAGTTCCTAAGGAACTAAAAGTTCCGGAGGAACTGAAATTTTTTCTAAGGACAAAGTTCCTAGGGAACTAAAAGTTCCGGAGGAACTGAAATTTTTTTCTAAGGAAAAAGTTCCTAGGGAACTAAAAGTTCCGAAGTAACCTGATAGTTCCGAGGGAACTTAAATTTTTTTGAGGGAAAAGTTCAGGAGTAACCAAAGAGTTCCTAGGGAACTTTTCAGTGAAGAAAACTTTCTAAGGGAGAAAGTTCCTAGGGAACTTAAAAGTTCCAAGGGAACTTGAAAAACTTCCAAAGGAAGTCACTTGGTGCACCAGTTAGTCCAGAATACTTGCCAAAATTACTACAAGTCTAACGAAGTGTAAGCCGTTAAATCCATCGCAACAAATTGGTGTACAAACAAGGTACACTTGTAGAAATCAAACTAATTTTTATTTTTGATACTTGCTTCGTTATAAGCAGACGTGTTTAGAAGTCGGTTGAAAATTGAAGAATGTGCAAGTTTGGAAGTTTTTCTACATTGAAGAATTTGTTTGCTATTGTTGAATTGAGTCCTAACTTTTGAAGAGTCCTTGAGCCATAACCGTGATGGTAAAAACAAAGGCAAAGTTGGAGCTTATGATTTGTTGAGGTAATTTATTTGAAGTGGTACTATCTTTGAAGTGATGCATCGGTTTGGTATTATTGGCAAGTATTTTCAAAACGGTTGAATTATGGAATTAATTCTCTAATTTTTCTTTGATCCTTTATCTTGTTTACCTTTAACCACACTTAGGATGATGTTGGCATCCTTAAACGTAGTGTGCTTGTTAATTTTGGTAAACACCCTTTAGGCTTTTTATTGGTTTGGGGCTAGAAGAAGAACAACTCTTCTTCATAGGGGGAGCTTCACAAAGGAGAATGGTTAAATGAAAGATTTGAAACCGTATGAAGATCTTCTTGAAGTCAAGTTGCAAGAATACAAGGGAACCGATTGTCACAAGAGTTGAGTTATTTATCCGCTTGTTCATCAACCAAATAGGGGGAGATTGTTGGGAATTCCCGAGATCGACGAGTTCGAGATTTGGTTTGATGAAACTCAATGTACCACTTACCATTTGACCGTTCGCACAACACGGTGAAGTTCATGACTCGAAGACTCTCACTAACCGAAGACATGGCAAAGTGACATTATTATTTAGATGTAATAATATTTATTTGTCACTAGTTACTAGTTATTGGTTATTTACTAGTTTGCCATTGTTAGGTTAGTATATATAGTTTGGTCTTTCATTTGTGAAAAATATGAATGTATGTGTGTATGAGTGAGAGAGCTTAGAACATGAAACTTTGAAGTTGTGTGGGTTCATGAACACTTGTTCATGAACCTAGCATGAGTGGGATAGGTAAATGTAAGCATTCGGTTATATTTATCCATTTATCTTCATCTTGTTCATCACATCTTCTATATTATCCTCATCATCATCATCACATCTCAAAACATCATTGTTCAAGATCCGGTCCATTTTGTTCTTCTTGGTGTTTATTTGTTCTACAAAGACGAAGCCCACAAAGTCACCGATCCGCTTCCGCTGTGCCATCGGGGTTTGGCTTGGCTCACCGACCCCGGTTTCTACATATCAGTTTTAGCAGATTTGTCATTATGGTTTTAAGTTTATACCAAGATATCTACATGTTCATTACAATTATCACGCATAGAAATCATAGCATATAAATACTAATATACGAACACATCAGCAAGAAAGATCACAAATAGTCCATGATTAACCCCACTAGGGTTTTCGCAAAATAGAGAAACCGAGGGAGAGATAGTTGGTTTACCTTCGATCGCTCGAACCGTGCTTGTTTTCGGGACTTGCGGAGAACTAATAAGGCTGAATAGCAGCCCTTAAAGACCTTCACGATCGTGTAGACCAGCAGTAGGTGCTGTGTTCGTCAAGTAAGAGGGGAACGAGGGGAGAAATAACGTGGGGTTTGCTTGCTAAAATCCTGGATGTCAGTTAATTAAGCCGACGGATCCCTCTAGAAAGTTTTAAGAATGACAAGGAAAACCCCTAGAAAGTCTAGTTAGGTCACAAAGGTCCCCAAAGTTCCAACCTTTGCGTGCTATGCGACCAAGATTTGTAAGCGAGGTTTACGTGTCGATCGGGTGTTAAAATGTTCATGCCTTGAATGTGTTTTTCCCATAAGGGCCATGAAGGACCATCTTAATGGTGAATAATGCCTTGACACGTAGTTAACTAAACAAGTACGTTCATCTAAAAGCAAGACACATCAAACCAGTTGTAAGGTTTTCCGTTCATTTGAATAATAGTCACCAACGTTCAAGACCAACTCGACTCGTGTGTGATTGTTCGTGGACTCAACGACACATCTAAGAAATCTAATAGATGTATGAATGACCGCATGTTCGAAAATAACTGATTATTCGTGTTCGTGTTTGCCTGATATTACCTGATTTTTGTCGGGTGTCACAGAAGCATTCTGTACTTGGGCATTTGATTACTAGTTACCCAAAAACCCACTGGAAGAGCCACTAGAAGACTATTACGAACTGGACGATAAAGTCTAGCTTGAAGTGGAAGAGGAACCGGTGGTGAAGAACGACCGGAGTACAAATACATGCCTCGTTATGATGAAATGTTGTTACAACCAAGATCACCCATGTTACTCCCATGGGATGGCGATTCTGATTCCGATTTATGGTATTAGTTGTAATATTTTAGATTTATGATATTAGTTGTAATATTTTAGATTTAATTACTTAAATTAATTAGGTATAGGTATATATACAAAGTGTAATTGTGTTTAATATTTGTAATATCAATTATGTTTTATATTAATCCTGTCCTGTTTAATTAACTAGATTTATTTAATTATGCTTAATGGGTCCCACAAACATATCGCCCGTCAGGGCGTGTGGGGGCATCACGAGCGTCTCCACCAACACCGCAACGTTTGGCGTGCCTCCCACGTTGGCCGACGTGCACCCATGGGTTGCAACGTTTGTTGTGGTCTTATATTAGCTGGTGAATAAGTTGGGTAATGGACAAGCTTAACCAGTTTTCAGTTCCAAATTTTTCTATTGTTTAAACTCGGTGCTAATATAACAAAAAATGTTATGGAAGAACTACACCTTTCAAACATGTCACGGGGAATAAGAATACTTTTTATTTACTTTAATACTAATTAGTAATTCGTGAATTATACGGGTTGAATATAGATTTATAATATTAAATAAATACAAAAAAAGGAAAAAACGATTGAGAGATTTAAAAATTATGATTGACGTTTAATCCTTATAAAACAATAAATGATAATTTAATAAATTAAAAAAAGTTATTATAATTGACAATTGTTGATTTAATTTTTTTTAAAAAAAGACTCAAATTATTGAGTAAATTTATCAAATCTACATTAGTTTTGTCATTTATTTTGAAAACAAAAATTTAATTTGGACAAAATTGGTAATTAGTCTTAATTGGTGATTTACTAAATTGTAATTGATTGTGAGTTTGACATTGTGGCAATGGTGATGTGGACACTCTAAAATGAAGACGTGTGACAACAATTTTATTGCTTTATTAGAATTAAGATATAATGAAAGAAAACAAACAATTATTACAAAATTGAAAAATAAAAGTTTAAGAAGAAACATCTTATAGAAGAAGTCCATATAAAACATGTCACAAAAAGTAATAGTACTTTTTATTCACTTTATAATGTAAAAAACAAACAATTATTATTCATACGTAAATAAAAGGTATAAAGAATCAACATTCTCTTTCTATGTATCTTTCTATGTATGTAGTATGATCACGTCAAAGTTCAGAACTTTGATTGAATTTTATCAACAACTTTGACGTCAACTTGAAATGCTTTTGCAAGAATATCTCTACCGATATCTGGATTTGATCCAAACACAGCATTTGCAATAGTAATGACACCGACATTTTGACTACTCAAAGCGGCAATAGCAAGAGCATACCCATGCCCGATGTTTTTCTGGAAGTGAATTAGACCTTCTGGAAACACGAACACATCACCCTTCTCGAGTACTTTCGTGATGAGGCGGTTTTCCGGATTGGATGTGACAAAGCCAACCAGAATTCTTCCTTCAATAACAGTCAAGATTTCGGTGGCTCGAGGGTGCGTGTGTGGAGGGTTAATACCCATTGGAGCAAAGTCGATACGGGCCATGGAAATACCAAGAGTGTTGAGTCCTGGCACCTGTGCTACAGTCACTTGAGTCACATTAGACCCGACATTATTCCACGTGTTTCCCATTAAGTTATGCCCTCTAAATAGAAAATCATCTGCTTGCACCAACTTTGGATCTTTGCAAACAAGACCATTCACGAGAACTGCAAAAACAAATAATACATAAAAAATTTATGTTAGGGATGTCGGTTTATAAGTATTGCACATATAAAACCATGACCAACAATGAAATTGAAAGCGTCAACTTAAGTAAAACGATGAAGAAGTCGTCATATCAAAGACACCTCATACGATATATCCAGTTTTGTTCAATATGTTGAGATGGTTTAAAGTAGCAGGTAACCAATGAAATTGAAAGCGTCAACTTAATTTATTTGTAATAATTTGAATGAGTTATGGCAAGTCATGATGGAATAAGCCTTGTTCTTTATTTTCCAGAAAGATAGATCATAGAATGCACTATGTTTAGATGGTTCGAAATCGTAGGTGCATGAGCAATAAAATTGAAAATGTCAACTTAAATTAAATAACATTTTGTATGAGTACTTACGGTGACAAATAAGATGGAACAAGCCTCGGTCTTAATTAACTTTTGAGAAAGATTTCCTTGAACCTAGAGGGTATATATAGAGCTTAATTGTTTTTTTAAGGGCAAAAATTTTATTAAAGAACATATCTAGTAAGAAACCAGATACTATGATCCAACAATACAAAGCGGCCTTAAAAACAACTAATATCAAATATAAAAAATTAAAGAACATATTTAGAAACGTTTTTTTAACTGTTTAAAATGATTTTTATGAAAAAATAGTTTAAAGAGAAGGTTAGAAGATGTCAGAATATGTTAGAAGTGACTGAGCCAGATCTGCACCAGGAAGAGGCCGCGCAGACATTTTTTAATGAAATGTTTTCGAAAAAACAAACAGTCTGCAGATCTAAATGTCTGCGCGTGGTCTGCGCGGCGCGGCGCAGACATAAGATGACAGAAGAGTTTTTTCTGAAAAAACAAACACCACCTTAATTGAATACTATCTTTTTGTTATCATTTGTTCTCCATATGCTTATATCAACAAGGACAAATTCAATCCATTTGCATATATAGTTGATTGAAAGAGAACGATCCTTGGGTAGTCCCGTTTGAATCGTTGGAGTGCCAAATAGAATCTGAATGTAAAATGATATCGTTTACGGAACCTACATTACGAGCCAAGAAAAGCTAGAATAAAAAACAAGTGTTTCACTTATAGATTGATTGATGTGTATTCCTACATAACGAGCCAAGAAAAGCTAGATTCAGAAACAAGTGTTTCACTTACAGATTGATTGATGTGTATTTATGGATCCCCCGAAACGTTGATACCCGAACAAAACGTCCCCGAATAACTCCCGATATAACCTTGCCATTACGCATATATATTTCCCTAAATTTCGATGTTCCTCTTTGTAGTAATATTTAGAACACTTTGTACACCCTTAAAGAGACAACAAATAAATGAAAGATTGCCCTCTTAATATAGAAATTTTAGTATACTAACATATGCGAGAGGGGGAATGTAAAAAATCACAAAAGACGGTTAGAAACTCATTCTAAGTGCTATAATTTGTAAGGTCGTAGACCGGTTTTTACAAACCGGTTTGGCGGATTTTGTAAGGTCGCGAACCAGTTTTTACAAACCGGTTTGGCGGAGTTGGTGTTGTTGCAGGGTGTGAAGAAATAGCAAAAAAAAAAAAAACAGGCTATTCAGATAGGGGTGCAACTGTTTTCTCTTCAAACTGGTTTTTAGGAATGGGTCGAGTTGATAACCTGGTTTCACTTCATGAACTAATTTCTTCCCTTCTACGGTTACA
Source organism: Deinandra increscens subsp. villosa (assembly GCA_039602395.1). Taxonomy (NCBI): domain Eukaryota; kingdom Viridiplantae; phylum Streptophyta; class Magnoliopsida; order Asterales; family Asteraceae; genus Deinandra; species Deinandra increscens. The sequence continues at coordinate 326 of JBCNJP010012784.1, read as the reverse complement.
ATCATGTCATATGGTGTATAATACACAGTTTCTTAGACCACCGCAACGCTTAAGGAAATCCTTCTAATAGTGTGTCTCTACTCAGCATACCACATCAGCTTTTTACAACTCTTAATAAATTCTTTCCACATGCATATTTTTGTCCAAACGCTAAAAGACACACACTTTTCACCTGCATCCATTTTATTTTCACATAATCATTTCATTTAATAATTTTATATAACGTATTTAATCTAATTATTTAAAAATGAGAAATCTTAGAGACACCCCTTTTTTTTAAAATACACCCCACCTAGAGGTCACTCGGAGGTCTTGAGGTCACCTAT
>JBCNJP010012783.1:0-13324 GCA_039602395.1 Deinandra increscens subsp. villosa | reverse complement strand
TGTCACACATTTGTGAGACACTAAGCAAGTTGAAATTCAATGTATCAACAAAATTGACTCTGTCAAATATTACCAGTCCATTATCACATCACCTTGTGCTGTGATATGGCCTTTTGTGCTTCCAAAGGCAACTGGTCCTCCATTGATTCTTTTTGTATTTTCTAGAATTTGCTTATTCTCTATCATGTGGCAAGTGCATCCACTGTCAACTACCCATATGGCTATTTTGGCCTTTATTTTGCACCTGCACACATCAGAATTGATTAATTTCTATAGGGGACCCAAGCCTGAGTGGTCTTGGGTCTGCCATAAGCATCATTATACTTATACTCCATGAGTACCAAAGTATTTAAAACTGGAGCTTCATTAAGCAGATCATCATTGTCAAAAATGAAGTTCTCATATTGAGTACTTGTTTGACTAAATCCTTCAACTTTGGTGTTTTTCCTTTCAGCAATTTTTCTTTCCCTGTACTCCTTAAAATTTCTTTGCTTGTTGGTTATTTTCTTAGATTTTTCATTACATTGGTTAACCAACTTAGTTATTTCAGGAGATTTTAAAAATCTTTGAGGAAAGTGTTTGTTCTGATTTGAACTCTCCCCCTGAGGTGGGACACGGTAACTTCCACTTGAACTAGTAGCAAATACAATTTCAGGTTGGTTAGACTTTTTGCTTCTTGAAAAGTTTTCTCTAGAGGTGGTCTTTCCTCTAGAGGGATTTCTTCTTCCTTGAGCTTTAAAATGCTCAAACCCATCAGCAAAGTGTACATGTGGTCTCTGCTTTAGAGCAGTAGCTGATCTGGGTTGAATTTTGTTTTCCGGTTGAACTTGAGTTCGAGCGGAAAAGTGTTCCGCTTGAATTTCAGCCGGAAACCGATTTTTTCTTAAAACAGAAAAACTTCCATTTTTATCATTACCAATTAAGACCCAGTTGGTTTCAGGTCCAAAATGCTTCATTGTGTGGCTTTTCACAGGTGAAATTCTTCCTGTGAGTTTCTTTTAAAAATTAGCTTTTGGTTGCAAAACAGGTTTTGGTTTCAAAAATGGTTTAACTTTATTCATTGGAGTAAACTGACATGCAGCAGCTAGGTGACCCTGTTCACCACAGCACATGCATTCAACTATTTTTGTTTCAAATATTCTGGGAGACTCATGCTTGGTTACTAGGTTGAAAGTGAGTTGACCAAGCCTTTGAGTTTGACTTCCCTTTGGTTTCTCAGGTTGTTTCCCTCCAACTTTTGAATCCTTGGGTTCATAAATAGTTGGTGGAGGAACAGCAATTGATGGTTTCAAAATGTTTGATTGGTCAGCTGATGCAGAGGTGCTTGCATCAGTGACTTCAGTTTTCTTAATCTCAACAGTGTTTTCAGAACTTGACTGTGATGAGATGTCATCAACTGTGAGACTAACTTTACATTCTGATTTTAAAGCTTCAATTGGTTTGATTACAGGTGAGTATTCAATTGGTGGTTCAATATTGTTATACCCAACACCTGCTTTACCATACATCCCTGCCATCCACAGCTTCTCAGCCTTTCTATCTGCTGCTTGGAATTTGTCACAAGTAAACAAAGCATCTTTTAGCTTGATTTCAATAACATCAACCTCAGCCTTAGCATCTTTGGTTTCATTTCTTGATTTCTCAAGCTTTGACAGCAAGTCATCAAGCTGTGTTTTAAGCACTGAGTTTGTTTGTTTTAACTGTTCATACTCTTTGGTTAAATTTTCAATTTTTGAAATGTATAATGATTCAGTTTTCTTAAAACATTCCTTTAACTCATTTAGGTTTGAAACTTCATCAATCAAGTCAGTGTTGTGATTTTGGTACTTTGCCACTTGTTCTATGCAAGCAGGGCTGCATAGGTTTTCTAAAACTTTCTCAGGGATTGAGTTTGCCTGATCTGAGATGGAGTCTTGTTTGGCCATCAAAGCATCGTTGATAGGCTCAAACTCAGCAAAGAAATATCCCCATTCAACACATGAGGTTTGATTGGCAACAGCAGCAACCACATTCTGGTGGTTTTCACTTTTGGTTGGCTTTGGTGGAGTAGGGTGAGGACCTGAGTTGTTACCAGAATTGTTTTCGTTTCCTCCATGATTTTTCACTTGGACATGACCCTGGTTCTGTCCTTCTCTTCTTGGTTGAGAGCACTCCCTTGCGAAGTGACCAAGTTGGTGACAGTTATAGCACTTCACTTTGCTTTTGTCAAGGCCTATGTGAGCACCTTTTGCTCCCTTGTATGTTCTACCAGTTCTTTTGTAAAACCTTTGAGCTCTGACAGACACCATAGCCAGTTGAGTCATTATGTCCATTTCCTCCAAATCATCAGCACCTATACACTCAAGATCTTCAGGAATGAAGCCATGGTAAGAGTCAGTTGCTACATGAGCATTGTGAGAGTTTTCAAACGTGTTTGAAAAACTTTCTTGACACCTTGGTGTCTTAGGGAAACTGATAATGGGTGACTGATATGATAATGAATTTGAATACATTTGACTGTTAAAATCAGTAGTTACTAGTGTAGATGAAAACAGCTGAGTTGACTTAGAAGATGAGTTTTGTTTTAGATCTAGTTCCATTTCATAGGCACTGAGTATGCCATGAAGTTCACTGAGTCTCATCTTTTTCAAGTTTTTGCATTCCCCGATGCTCACTGTGTAAACTGTCAACACAGAAGGCAGGGAACGTAGGAATTTTCTGTTTACATCTACCTGGTCTAGTTTTACATCTACCTTTTGGAGTTCATCAAGAAAAGAAACAAATCTTAAGTACTGGTTTGTCATTGTTTCACCAGATTTGAAAGTAAAGTTTTCATACTTCTGTTTTAAAACATCTTTCTTGTTTTCTTTTACTTCACTGGTTCCTTCATACATTTCACTTAAGGCATTTCACAGGTCAAATGCAGTTTTATATCCTTTGAACCCGCTTAAGATGGAGTTAGGAAGTGCAGCCTGTAGAGTCCAATATGCCTTATGGTCAAATTCGAGAGCAGTATAGTCAGATTCAACATATTTGTCTAGTGGTTTAGGTATTTTGACTTCTGCATCATCAGCAGATGAAACCATGGGTGAATAAGGTCCTTCACTGAAAGATTTCCAAATACGGCGATCCAAAATCCTAACAAAACCTTCCATCCTGAGTTTCAGGTACTAAAGTCATCTGGAGTGAACATTGGCGGTTTGTTGGAAGAACCATTTGGACAACTTAGACTGAAATCACTCATTTTAAAAACTTTTTGAAAGAAGAAACAGCAAGGCTTGTAAAGTAAGCAAGTAAAGTATCAACTTTGAAGCACTGAAAGTCTTCAAAGTGAGAGCCAAAGCTCTGATACCACTTGTAGGATCGTTATTAGTTAGAGTTAAACTAAAACAAAAGCCCTTTACTTGCAAATATAACCCTGCGGAATTAAAGTTATATTTCACTTTACTTAAGCATTATTTAGTTCTTGTGTATAATGTAAAAGCTTGATTTGCAGAAAGATAGTAACAGCGAAGTAACAAATACTTGGCACTATTTGCATTGACTCAAAGCTACACTATTACAAGTTGTTCAAGAACAGATGATTGTGTAAACTATGAGCTAACTAGCTATATATAGTGCTTATGAGATCAATGACAGCCATTGATCTTATGCGATCTAATCTAGACTGTAAAACGTAAAGTCAAATATAAACTACCAAAGAATAAACATCGACATTTGGAATATCTTACGTGTTGGCAGCAACATGCTACTTTAGGAGAGTGGCTTGAATCTGATATGGAAGCATACGAGAAGCTTTTGCAGGATTGGACTTGCTGAAAAGACATCTCAGGAAAAGTCCGGTTGAACTCATTATCTGGTGGATAATCAAGTTCACCCGGAATATTCGCTAAAGGACAACACAGCTTCTTTCCGCTTGAACTTCCAGTTCCGCTTGAAGTGAGAATTCTGCTTCAACTTCAACTTCAGACGAAACATAACAAAATTGGCATTCAACCGGAAATCTTCCAAGCGCAATTTTCCTTACCGCGTCTTTTTTCTAAGAATCTTGTGCAAGTGGGAGATTGTTGGACACGGTCTGCCCAAGACACATATTAGATTGATATGGCTAGTACGTTATGCTCAAGTCGAGTCATACCAATAACGAGTTATACAAACACACATGATATTTATTATTATGATATGACCATATATATAAATATTACCTCTTGAAGATATATTTAGAAAAAAATGATTTTCTAAATATGGCACTTGAAAATAATAACTCAAATGGATGATTTATTTAAGGGAGTATAATCATGAAGTTATTTAATTGGTTAAATAACTTAGTGGGTATTTTATATTTAAAGTAATCGTACTTCTTATATAAAATAAAGGACATGTATAATGTGTCTTTTAATTTAATGAGGTAGGCACTTTGGGTCAAGAAAGTAACCATTAATTTGCATGGAGAAAACTTGTAAGACTCAAAAGTTGATTCTCTCTCCTCCTCCCTAGGCGAAAATTCGGCCACCCCACTTGATTAGTTTAATATATATGACATGTAATACACTCTCTAAAAATGAGCTCTCTTGCTAGAACCAATTTTTGGGTGCTTTCAAATCTGCACTTCATTCAAGCTCAAAATCAAGATTCGAGTGATAAGATTCGCCGTGAGACGCGATCTGATCGGTACCCACTCTGATACCATTTGTCAGGACCGATTTCACGTCAAGAATCTCGACATTGAGCAAGAACGAAGATTAGATGAGGAGACGGGATGATGAGAATCTAAGAACATCCATAACAAAAATGATAAATCAAACGATTCATTGATTATTACTGAATGATTACAAGGAACCGAATGATTACAAACTCGTCATATGAAATCCACGGTCACATTGTGTTGAGCTCAAACTCAATGTGAGACTCTCTCTCTAGAAATGATAGCTCACATCACTCAAGATCATCAATCTTTCAAATAAAGCTATCTCTCCCTTATATAGAGAGCCCATGTGCTCACAAGCCCACTAACTAGCAAGACACAAATACAATGATCAAAATTACAAATAAAACAACTAAAATAAATTGTTAATTAAATCAAAGTTGATTTAATTAATATGAAGCTTGATTTTCTCGAACCGATCTTTTGTTGACTTTTACGTTGACCGTTGACTCGAATAGTTGACTTTTCAAGAAAACGTCATCGGTCCAAACTTGCAAGCCTCGATCATCACAACCCGCGTCTCTGAATCTAGTCACAATGGATTCTTCAGCCGAATTATTCAAGAATAGATTTGATGGCGTCAGTCACACTTATTTTTTGTTCCAACAGAGAGGTATATCTAAAACCCACTATGGTTGTGTTTTATTTTGATAGTATACACTCTATATTTGGATCTTCCTTTGTTCGGGTTTCATTTGCATGTTAAAATCGGTTTTAATATAACATAACTTCACGAAAGAAAATTTATTCCGTTCTGTTTTACATGTCAAGTGGTTAATATGACTTTGATAAACCAGTTCAAACCCCTACACCAACGCCAGTTACCGGTCAAGTTACGTGGGCTGCCAAACCAATAGATCTATTATTGTAACCCAGACCTTTTTAGTGTTAATAATTACGCCTTGAAATTGACATTGAAATTAATATATATTCCATCCACAACAATAATAATCCACACATTACTAATCCACACAAGTTCAACATACTAGAACACACATAATAGTCATAGAGTCCACATGAAGTTTGAGAGTAATGAAATAGAGATTCGATATTTGATATAGTGTACATGTTGTACCCCAAAACGATCAAAGAAAAGGGGCTGTGAATACTCACCTGGTATGGAGACACTAACGAAAGAATGACACCACGAAATGAGACGGTTGGACCCGAAAAGGACATTGACGATGAGATGAGATAGAGAAGTAAATAAATAAATAATTACACTTCACGACTCATAGTGACACAAATGACTTAACAACATGTTGGTGACGATGATACGTACATTTATAATTTAATATGAGGGTTATACCTAAACTAAAGACACAATCATAATGTCCTAAAGATATACATATTCCTTCTTGAAAGTCAATTTAGGTCAACAAGATAGCTATACCACAACGTGCACAATCTTTCATACAATTTCGTCATGAGCAACCCTAGATCTAACATCATGATACATGTGTGTCATAGATTTAGTCATATTACAGCATAAAAATCCAATCTTGGTTATGAATCACATAGATCTATCAATAATAAGCATGCATGGCATAGATCTAACCCTAATTCAACATAAAGATGCAATCTTGATCATGAATCACAAAGATCTAACAATAATAAGCATGCATGGCATAGATCTAACCCTAATACAACATAAAGGTGCAACCATGATCATGAATCATATAGATCTAGCAAGAAATAACATGCATGATATAGATCTAACCCAAATCGATCATAAAATGCAAACTTGTTCAAATAATCCATGGATCTATCATCATAAACCATGTATGGCACAAATCTAACCTAAATACATAATAAAGCTCGGATCTTGACATGTAACTTCAAGGGATTACAAGGAACTTACCAAAAATCGAAAAGAAGGGATCAGATGTGATGAAACCTACTTAGATCCTTTATGATTTAGCTCCAAAACCAAGATGGAATGAAGAATGGATGAAAATCAGCTCCTCTCATCCGTTTTGGAGGTTTAGGGTGTGTAAAATAGGGAGCATAGGGACTAATTGGGTTTATATAGGGAGAAAATTAGGGTTTTCTGGAAAAAAAACAAAACAAGCGTATAGCCTAAATCAATTAAATGATTTAGGCTTATCGCCTGGATCTCCACCGAACATTAATTTTTCTGATTCCTCGATCCGCGTGATCGGTTCTTTGTTTTTCGATGTTTTCGAGTCCAGTTTTCACCCAAATCACCCAATACCTTATCCCATCATGTTAATCATATATAATCCACATAAAATGAAAGTAAATACGCCACATAACTCCTAATAATGAACACATAAGGTCACAACATGTTTTTGGTCGGTTTTGACATACGCATCGATTTTGGGCAATTCACCAACGTTTCGTGACTCGCTTAAGTGTGTGCTAACTCGTGAAATTATTTGTGAATATGAAATCATAATTATGCCGAATTTGACTTATGATACACAAATACAAAATTCCCGGTAAACGACGAATCGCGTACCAAAAAGGCGTAAAAACCACAGATTGCTTTATTTCCATTCCGAGTAATCCAATTTCAATTAAAATGTTTTTAATTAACTATTTTACATTGAAAATCCATTACGATTCATTTAAAAAATTTATTTGGGCTATAAACATCCAAAAATTCTTTCGGTACTTAACAATTCTCAAATCGGTTAAACGCGAAATTTTACAACGGGCCGGGTTTTATAACCGGTAAAATGCAAATGTTACAGTCTCCTCTACTTGAGGGAATTTCGTCCCAAAATTAGAAGAGACTTACAAATTTTAAGAAAAAGGTAGTTTAAAAGGGTTTTATTAATATTCACCACATGTTGATATTTGAAATGAAGCATAGAGACGACATAACAGATTTCACCAGGAATGGAAATATATTCTAAGTTACTGAATCAATTACGACGGTACCACTCTTTACCCGACTACAAGGGTTGGGTTCGGAATGGCAGCAAGGGAAAGTGATTGCGATAGAACTAACCACCAGAGACAAATTCTCATACACATACCATTCTCGGTCCGACTCTCAGTGCAACCTAAAGATATTACTGATGCTTATATATAGGGTGTACCGCAGCTAACCACCACATATTTAATACCTATTAGATAGTACTGTTTACCTTCCTGAGAACATCCTATTCTACACACCAACAACTGTGGACAATGGTTTGCGATATATCCAACCATTAGAGACATACCCCCACACACACACACTGTTTTGCGTCCGACTCCCACTGCAATCTAAAGATAATACTGATGCATATATATATATATATAGGGTGTACCACAACTAACCCACCACATCTTTAATACCTTTAAAACGAGTATTATTCGCCTTCGGAGAACATCCTAATCTACACACAGACACCAATCAACTGAACTTTACACAACAACACTTAAGGCTATTAACAGAAGGTGAATCAATAGATCTGAAGGATACACTATAACCAATTGAGAACCAATCAAGAGACCAACCAATGATAGAACACCACAGTCTCCCCTATTTTAGGAGCGAGACTGGGGAAATGGGATTTGATAGACATGGGTGAGTATTGGGTGCAACATATGTACTATTGCAAATATTGGTTTCACACAGAATCACATAGATCATCACAATTGACAGCATAACTTAGATTCATAGAGAATATCACAATTGAAAACGTATAATTGATTCACAGAGATCATCACAGTTCATAGCATAACATTGATTCACAGAGACCATCACAATTTATAGCATAACTTAGATTTATAAAGAATATCACAATTGACAACATATCTTAAATTCACAGAGATTATCACAATTGACAACATAATATAGATTTACAGAGATCATCACAATTGATAGCATAACCAAATCAACATTGATAAATAGAGATCACCATTGATAAAATTTGGAATTTTGGGTTTCTTACCAAGATGAAATGTCAAGTTCGACGAACAAGATGGGTAGCGACCCACATCCGGTTACCTTACGAGACATGATACCTCGACAAAATCCGAATCAGCCCTCGCTGAAACCCATGACCTACACCCATGACCAATACTGATTGTATGGTAAGCTAGCATCACACACAATCGTTGGTAGTAGCACGTATGAGTCCTTGGTCTAGCAAGAGTGGGGTAATGATCATTGCTTTAATTTATGATATATAAACAAAAATTCCAAGCAATGAGCACCAAGATGTCTACCAACAAAACAACCGATACAATACGAAGTTGAGTACCATGAACGGAAAACCACGCACTGGACGTCATGAGTCGATTAGCACTTGTTCGAGTGTCACGACTAGCACGAACCGAACATTACATTTTCGAATAACATGATTTTGCTGCCATGGAATGTACTGCGTGATTCGTGGTACAAGAATTCGACGACGTGAATCGGATAACATGATTCTAAATGCATGATTCCAATTAACATGAATCAAATAACATGATCCGGAATACATGAACCCGATAACATGAACCGAACCGCATGATTTGAAATACTTGTATCGATAACATAATTGAACAACATGACTCGAAATACATGTATCCATAAGATGAGCCGAACATCATGACTTGAAATACATGTACCTGGTGATATGAACTGAATAACATAACTCGAAATACATGAGCCTGTAACATGAATCCAATAGCAAGACTCGAAATACATGAGCCCGATGACATGAATCGAATAAATAACTCGAAATACATGAGTCCGATAACACGAACTGAGTCGCATTACTCGAAATACGTTAGTTCGATAACATGAACCGAGTAGCACGACTCAAAATTCATGAACTCAATAACATAAATTGAATAACATAACTAAAATACATAACCTGCTGGATCAAACGACATGAGAGGAAAATAACTCGAATAACAGGGATTACCGATCACATCCACTAATAGAACCACACAAATGAGACCCTATATTGAGAACTAGACAACATACACAAGGAGATATATTAATGAATCCACAAGTGATCATACAAAGATATGGTGAGGATTGACTGATCAACAATTGCAACAGCATCGAGGTCACATATCGATTAGGAGTCAATCCCAAGGATTAAATAATAAATCCTTGATCTGAGGGATGGATATTGAGTCCGTAATCAGATTCATGAATCAGTGGAGGAATAAGACCAGGAAAATATGAGAATACAACAACAAGAATTGATTTCAAAAACTGACTATCCAGTCCCTTGTGATAGAATTGAGGATGAGGAGGAAGCAAATTCATATATCGTCAATGGGGCGATCACAAATTTGGAACGTAGTCACGAGGTGTCAGCCAAACAATGGAAATTTAGAACCAGAAACTACTACGAATTTGAACGATGATCTTGGCACAAATGAGAGCTGAGACACATGAAGGGCACAAATTAAGGGGCATTACTACAAGGAAGAGACAAAACCCACGAGGGAGAAACAATCGCACTTCAAGGGATTACAAGGAACTTACCAAAAAACGAAAAGAAGGGATGAGATGTGATGGAAGATGCTTAGATCCTTTATGATTTATCTCTAAAACCAAGATGGAATGAAGAACGGATGAAAATCAGCTCCTCTCAGCCATTTTGGAGGTTTAGGAGGTGCAAATAGGGGATCATGGGGGCTAATCGGGGTTATATAGGGAGAAAATTAGGGTTTGTTATAAAACACAAAACAATCGTATCGCCTAAATCAATTATATGATTTAGGTTTATCTCCTAAATCAATTAAATGATTTAGGCGTATCGCCTAGATTTCCACCGAACATTACTTTTTCTGATTCCTCGATTCGCGTGCTTGTTCTTCTTTTTTTTGATATTTTCGAGTCCCGTTTTCATCTAAATTACCAATATCTTATCCCATCATGTTAACCATATATAATCCACTCAGAACAAATATAAATATGCAACATGACTCCTAATAATGAACACATAAGGCCATATACACATTTTTGGTCGGTTTTGACGTACGCATCGATTTTAGGAAATTCACCACTGTTTCTTGACTCGCTTAAGTGTGTGAAGACTTGTGAAATTATTTTTTTATTTTTAAACTCATAATTATGCCTAATTTGAGTTACGATACCAAAAATGTAAGTCAAAAACATGTACCCAAAACGTGTAAAAACCGCAGATTGCTTTATTTCCAGTCTGAGTAATCCAATTTGAATTCAAATGTTTTTATTTAACTATTTTACATTGGAAAACCATTATGATTCATTTAAAAACATTATTTGGGCTATAAAAATCTGAAAATTCTTTCGGTACTTAACAATTCTCAAATCGGTTAACGCGAAATTTTAAAATGGGTCGGGTTTTATAACCGGTAAAATACAAATGTTACAACATTCGCCCTAAGCCACCTACCACCACCCTAACATCGCCACCCTACAACCATCTCTTCACCACCTTGGTCAAGATTTGGTCACATGAAGAATCCCACCACCATCGATTTGTCCCCTTGATAACGGGTGTCGAGACCGCTACAAATAATCCTAAACTTAAACCTATAGATAGGGTAAGTAGGGTATCAATCCAGGGGAGTTAGTGGTCACTAGTGATTTAGAATTAAATACCTAACTAAATTAACTACCTAAACCTATATTACTGTCACTAACCTAGATTGATCTAACCTAAACTAAACTAACTTAATCTAATTAATTATTGCCTCTTGGCTGTTTTTGTTTGGAATTGTGAACTAACTAACTTATTAACTAAAGATAACTACTTCTGGATGCTGGTATGCTACCTATCTGGGTAAAACCTATCAGAGGCTAATACTACATAGACATAGTCCCCAATTGCCTAATTGACCTAATAACCTAGGTTCCTAATGGGCTGATTAGTTCCTGCCGCAAGAAAGTGCTAGATCATGTCAGGGGACCACTAAAACCCTAGTTTACTAGTTAGATTAAACAAATTCAGCATGCGGGTGCTCAACGGTTGCAAGGATTCCGGAACAATATGCAACGATAGATTAAAAACAGAAAGATTTCACATACCATTCACCAAAAGTAGTTACAATGAATTAGCCAGACATCGTACTGATCACAAACATGAGAAAGATGAAAAGAAAACTCTAAAATTCGTAATTATCACCCCAGAAACGGCTGGGGGTGATTAGGGTTCGAACTAAACATCCTAAAGTGTTTAAATAGGTTTAGAAAACAAAATAAATTAAATTTTGCCGACTTGGGTTGGGCGTACCGCCCGAGATCTCTATTCCGAATTCAAATTCAGCTTTTCCAATTTGACGGCTCAATGTTTGATGAATTAATTGAGAAGCACATGCTCTCCATGTCAAACGAATTCTCCATCTAATTATTAAGTCTTCTTTACTCACAAATGTAATTGATTGAGATATAACAGTGCTCCTCACGTGACCATTCTTTTCAATAATATGTGCTCACACCAATTTACATTCATACCCTGCCATTCACGTAAAACAAATCACTCTAATTTAAATATCCATTCTTTTATTACTTCTAAAATAATTAGAAGTAAGACAAACAAATCCAAAATAATCAAAACATTTATATCTATGGATAATTAAGTGGTTAGGAATTAACCCAGTAATATATTATGACTTGGAACCGACTTAACCACATCATTTAAGCATATTTACTCTACAGCACACCAATTAGCAAAACCCGACTAAAATGATATCTTTTGTATTCAACTTGGTGTGTTTTAGGGGGTGATTAATATAATATAAAGTGTACTTGTCAACCTGTCATCACATCCCCACACTTATCTTTTTCCGTCTCGGAAAAACTGCCATGGAATCATAACTGGAAAATCAACTCAAAATCATTCAACATTTTTATATTTATCAACCGATTCAATTCCACATTCCAAAATGTATTCATATATACTAATTGCAACTGCCGATATTTCTGTCCGACTAAACCCAACCACTGATCTTTGAGCCCCCAAAGTATTTATCTAATTTACCAATCATTTGTATCAACCTGCCTATGTGTCCCACATTCAGAAAGTCCTAGCTTAATCTAATCCCGACTCAAATTCGGTCAAAGTAAAGGGTAATACAGATAGAATATTTATATTTTCCCCACCCTAGTTAGATCAGATACGCATATATCCCAAGAATGGTGGATTTGAATGGATAAGTGAATTTATTGAGCATTTATTTGTCTACTATTTTTTTTTTCTTTTCTTTTTCTCTTTTTTTCATTTTTTTATAGATGGTTAATTTTAACTATACTTACCGATGGACATCATCAGAGGCATTCTTTCACAAGGTCTTACCCCCGAAATCATACGTGAGTGTTTTGCCCGCGAGATCCGGAACATCATCAGAGGCACTTACCATGGGATACTATCCTTAGTTCGTACGTGAGTATTTTGTCCCTTCACTCTAACTTATTAATCAATTAATTACCTAATATGCTCAAAAGATGAAAGATGGAAAGATGGGGCGCCGTTATTTCTCGGATTTGCTTTCGCAAAAAGATAATAACGTGCCAGTTATTCTGAGGATATATAAGTCTCTAATCTATAAAGGTCTCTTTCCTCCTAATCATCAGTTTCAATCTCACTCTAACTCCTAAAATGGGAACCAACTAGCAAACCGAATTAATTACATTTTTATACAACAATAAACACCAAAGGATAATTAAGCTTTGTAGAGACCTAGAAAATGAGG
>JBCNJP010012782.1:0-13326 GCA_039602395.1 Deinandra increscens subsp. villosa | reverse complement strand
ACAGATAAACAGCGGCGGATCTGTAGGAGGGTCCGGAGGGTCCATTGACCCTCCGGCGACCAAATTTTCCGAAGAACAGTGCACTCGACGGAAACTTTTTTTTAAGGGTTTGACCCTCTTGTTTCTCTGCGAAGGATTTATTTTAAAAGAGAAGAGTGAACTTGAACTTTTCCGGCGAAAATCGACGATCTGGCGACGTGCTATGAAGGCCTGCAACTTTATTTTAGAGAAGAACGAAGACTGGTTTTGAAGGAGGTGTACCGGTACTGAAATGGAAATATATTAAATGTCATTTTCGTTTTTAAATGGGCTTTTAAAGATTATATAGTTATTTAACAGGCCCATATACAATCCCTAAAGCTATATTTACTTTTAACCTATGGCCTATGGGAGCCGAATATATCGATAAAAAATTAAAAATGAATTGACAATACATGTTGTTCCTCTTGTTACTGTGCCTACCTCTGCAACTACAGTGGACATCCATGATCAGTTTTAAAATCAAGACAAAAACTTAGTTTTTTATTATAATTTATTTTTTCTATCCATGATATTTTAGTAATTGAAATTTAAATGATTTTTGTTTATAACTTGTGTTAAACTATATATTAGTAGTCGTTATATTATATTATTGTAATGAGAGACCTTTGTCAAAAATTTTAAGATATGAGACCATGAATCTAATTGATGTACCAAATGTTAGTAAAGAAACTAATTCCTATACCTATTTACATTTACCATTTTATAATTGATCATTTTTGTTCCTTTTTTTTTTAATTATCATTTTGTCAGTGGTACAATTTACTTTTTTGTCCTTTTTATCTGCATTCGACGAGTATAGCACATTACTTTGTGGTGTAACAGTTACAATCATATAACATAACTTTTAGCTTATAGGCAAAACACTTGAGTGTTCAGTCTCTAATTATAACGTTGTAACGTAGTGTTTTTCTGTTTACAATTGAATCACTTGAGCTTCGCAAATGATTTGGTGTTTATGGTGGTGTAACAAGTACACATAGATTTCCCTAAGTACAGTAGTGTGACATAGTTTTTGTTTTGAAGCGTTCTTTTATCATTACAGTTTTTTTTTCATTTCTTTACGTATCGTCATATAATGCAAACATTATCTCTGCGAGAACGCACGGATAGGAAATTTAGTTCATATACATTATTGAATTACGAACGTAAAAGAGTTATGTTATGACCCCCCGGTAAGAAATTTCTGGTTCCGCCACTGCAGATAAACCCTTTTCATCTTCAATATGTTACCCTTGATGTTAAGATACAAGTTCCAGTGTTCCACAATCAAAAAACTTAATGATTTTAATTTACATGTTGTATATAAAATACAAATATTCTAAAAATTTAAGAATTGGTGTTAAAAAAAGTGAAGCTGTTAAAAAAAAATGTGACAACAGTTACGTCGTTAACCCTGGTACCTTTCCTGTAAAACCGCTTTCAAACCCGAATCGGTTGATCTTTACGTTTTTTTATCCTACCAAAACAGATTTATAACCTGAACTAGTTTGGAGAAGAAACTGGAAGTGGAAGTAACGGCTTCATATGCCCACTATCTCTAATCGAATGATTCAATGAGTCTAAAAACTTATATTTAGAAAATAAAAGACTTTTTACAGTTTCTCCTAAAGAAAAAGTGGCACCATTAGTTAGGTTACAACAATTCATAGTAAATCAAGTAGGGGTAAGAAAATTTTCATCTCGATTGCTGATAACCACATAATTGCAAAAACTCACCATCAAACCAGCACTGATCACCGTCGTGAAAACAGCCACCGTCCTCCACCACCGCCTGCCACCGCCACCGCCCATTTCAACCTTTTCAACTTCAGAACGCGGCATTTTCGATTCATATAACACCTCCGGTGGCCGAACCACCACTTCCTGCAACTTCTCGGGAATATCACTCCCTGCCTCACTCACCGAATCATCGTCCTCATCCGAATCCGAATCCGAACCCGAACCACTCTCACTCTTCCCATCAACATTCTCCGGGTGTATATTTGAAAGATAAAATTTTAATTTCGCGTTCAGTTCTGCCACTTTCTCTTCGATTTCCGACAAATCGTGAGGCTTCGCTCCACTAGATTTGATTTCTGCGGTCAACAACCTTCTGATGAACATAAACTTTTTGTCAATATGTTGGGCGTGAAAATCGAGGGAAGCAGAAGGCGTGTCGATGGGCAGATGGGTGAATTTGGTGATTTCGTGTTCGATTTCTTCGAGTCTTGTGTGCAATCTGGAGCGTGTTTTTGTGATCTTCGGAGGAGTTGGTTGTTGTGATGCTTCTTCTAATTCAAATTCTAGTTCTTCCATGGTGGTCAGAGAGAGCAGAGGGGCTGAATGTGGGTGGGTGGTTGTTAAGGGGAACTT
This sequence comes from Deinandra increscens subsp. villosa, assembly GCA_039602395.1. Taxonomy (NCBI): domain Eukaryota; kingdom Viridiplantae; phylum Streptophyta; class Magnoliopsida; order Asterales; family Asteraceae; genus Deinandra; species Deinandra increscens. The sequence continues at coordinate 10,932 of JBCNJP010012782.1, read as the reverse complement.
CGGTTGGTGTTCATCATAAAAGGTTAGGGTGACGGTTAGCGGTTTTTGTTGTAAATGTAAAGGCAGAGAGGCCGGTTTTGACGGCCATTGCGAAATTATTATTATTACTTTTTTTATTATTTTATTTTTCTTCTGATTAGTGATTACGTGAGACTTTACATGCAAAAGTTGGTTTAGATGGTCTGAATTTAGTTTCTGAAATTAACTAAAAGCTTTTAAGAGGTTACCTTTAGGCAAGGTAATAACCGCATTCCATTAAGGGTTATGCGACACTAGGATGCTGACTCATCAAAAATGGGTCACAAGAAAAGTGGTGTACTCATAACTTCCTCTAATTATTATCCAATTATTTATATTTATTAAAAAAACGTAAACCAATCAAATCAGGATTAAATCATGATGACCAATGACAAAGGAGGGGAGGGCGCCATAAACATCATGTCCATCGTCAATCTACCTTAACAGGGCGCACTGGGGGGCGGTTATGGCGTGTTATAGAGACACCATGTTGAGTTTTTTTAACACATAACGCCCCACTACATATAACCTTAGAAATGAGATTGAGTTTAGTAGGAAATAAAACATATTTTGGGGGCAAGTTTTAGATGATAGCAGGGGCGGACCCAGTAAGGGCCCAGGGGTAGCGCCCGCTACCCCTGAACTTTTACCCCGACGTGCAATTTTTTTTTTTATAGGTTTTTGGTTTTTCGCGACCCCTGAAACGAATTTTTCGCGACCCCTGGAAGAAATTTTATGGCTTTTACTTAAAAATATGATCAAAAGCCTCTTAAAAATATGATTAAAAGCCCGTTAACTACCTAAAAAAAAATTTCGGGGCCGCTGCCCCGAACCCCTCGTTAGTCCCCGCTACCCCTGATATTCTTTCCTGGATCCGCCACTGGATGATAGTGATGAACTTTTCTCTATTGTATAGTATAAGATTTGTCTAGTAAACTGTAAACATATTTTCCCTTAGTCTCATATAAATACCATTATACGTGAATCGGAGATTTCCATAATTCCACCTCAATCAACAAAAACACAATTGTTTGTTAAACCATGGCTAGTTTCATCATTAAACCAATCTCTACGGGTAACAAGTCCACCAAATGTGGGAAACAAGCCAATAACATTTTCATAAAACCTATTTATATTGGAGTTAACAATTGGCACAAATTGGAGAACAACAGACACACTGAATAAACAAGCAATGCAATCTGTCACAAAACCTTGAGCACAAGACCATTTAAAGAAAATATTCTGACAGCATATAGCTAAACATCAAGAGAATAAACTTAGACCACCCACAACGGTGGGTTTTTACCACGTACGTACGTACGTACGCCGTACGTATGCGTTGTGGCGTACGTACGTAGAGGCGTACGTACGTACCTACGTACGCGCACGTACATGATCTAGTGGGCCCCAACTTTTTCTTTTTCCTTTTTCTTTTTCTTTTAAACGGCTAGATTTAATTAAATTCAAATTTTTTGTTTTATTTTAATATTAAATAATACAAATAAAATATAAATAAATTTCAAAAAAATCTGAAAAAATTACTAAAATTCATAATTAATTAAAACATTAAATTTAATAATTTTTTTAAAAAAAAACGGCTAGTTTTTTTTTGTCTTATTATAACGGCTAGTTTTTTTTTGTCTCAATTAAAACATAATTAGATTAAAACTGAAAAGCAAACAAGGATACTTTTATTAAAACTGAGAAACAACCTAAAATACTTATTAAAACAGACAACCTAACCTAAAATACTTATTAAAACGAGTTATCAGACGAGTAGCCGTTGTATCCATCTGAGACGTAGTCCTCTGGATAGTGTACTTGTCCATAGTACCAAGTCTCAAAATCATCAACGTTGTGAACATCTTCAATGTTCATCCCAGCTTCTGCTTCCCGTTCCAACTCAAAGAGTGCTTCCCACTCTTCAGCATGGTCATCATCAACAAATGGTGGGGATGGTGTACGGCCAACACGAGGTTGTCGTACTCTTCTTGCAGCAGCACTGCTTGACTCAGCAGCACTGCTTGACTCGGCAGAGTGGAGGTGGTGGTGGTTCATTTGGGTGATTGGTGGAGGTGGTGGTGGTTGGTAAGGTGGAGGTGGTGGTGGTTGGTAAGGTGGAGGTGGTGGTGGTTGGTGATGATGGTGGTGGTGGTGATGGTGCTGGTGGAGGTGATTGTGGATGTGGTTGAACTGGTTGGGTACTTGAGGTTGAGGTGGTGGTGGTGGTGGTGGAAGTTGTTGTTCATAGCGGGTTAACCACAACATCCGGTAGTGCTCTGATACATCTTCAGGAGGTGTGCTAGACATGGTGGTGGTAGAGGTTGGTTGATGGTTGTGAAATGAGAATAGATGTGTGAATCTAAGCTCTATTTATAACCTTTTGAAAAACTAGCCGTTGGCTAAAATATCTAAGTTTGAAAAACTAGCCGTTGGCTATTAAATATTATTATTTTAAATGATTTAATATTCAAATAATAATGATTAAAAATTTAAATAAATATTTATTTATTTATTTATTTTATAAAAAAAATATTATTTTAATTATGTCGATAAGTTTTTTTTTTAAATTAAAATAATATACGTTTTAAATAAAAGAATTAATTTGTTAACTAGTTTTTAAAATAAAGATTAAATAAAATGGTGATGTGGAAAATAAAGGAGGTATGTGGGGAAGTACTTGATGTGGGAAAAAAGTGGGTTTTGTGGTATGTGGGAAGTAAATGATGTGGCATGCTGACTGGACCAAAAAGGTGGTATTTAGGTGGTATTTAGGTTGTATTGATGTGGGTGGTCTTACAAACCCTAATTTCTAACCAATCGATCGATTGATAATACGTTGACAAACTTAAGCCCTTTCCCCTCTAATCCTGCGAGCTAACTGCATATCCTTAGGCATAATTGTAACTCTCTTAGCATGAATCGCACACAGATTCGTATCCTCAAACAATCCTACCAGATAAGCCTCCGATGCCTCCTGAAGAGCCGCCACCGCGCTGCTCTGAAACCTTAAATCCGTTTTGAAATCCTGAGCGATTTCTCTCACCAGCCTCTGAAATGGAAGCTTGCGGATCAACAGCTCTGTGCTCTTCTGGTACTTTTCGGATCTCTCTTAGCGCCACCGTTCCTGGCCTGAATCTGTGAGGCTTCTTCACTCCTCCGGTGGCCGGAGCAGATTTCCGGGCGGCTTTGGTCGCCAGTTGCTTTCTTGGAGCTTTCCCGCCGGTGGATTTGCGAGCGGTTTGCTTGGTTCGTGCCATTTTTCGTAGGGTTTAGTTTTGAGATAAGTTTTTGCGATTCTTCGAATGTTATGTTGGATGATCAAAAGCACTGCGAGATTTGGTATTTATTTGGGTTTTGGGGGGGAATATGAGCGCCATAGCAGATAGATCGTTGGATTGTAGAGAAAGAAAAAACAAAGGACGGCCTGGATTACAAATTACGTGGGTTCCCGGATAGAGATCCGTGTGGTCTTTAAAACTATGTTGTTTTTTACAATTTTTTAGTATTTGGTGGGCGGGAACTGCAAAATTATCTATGACGTCATTCGTTCATATGGTTTATAAGTTTTTTATATTTTGTTTTTAAGATTCGTTTATTACGGCTATGGTCCAGATTTTTTTAATTTGTTATGAGAATTATCTCTGGTCCTAACAGACGTTAAAAAAAATATGTTAAATTTATTAGAATACCAATTCTACCCTTTATCATTTTATTTAAACAAAAAAAAAAGAACATGAGTTGGTCAACACCACCAACACTGATGAACACGAGGTCATCTTCTTCCGCTGGTTAAACCACCAGCACGGTCGTTGCCGCCATCACTGTGGTGCCCACCGGCGAGACCTACAATCCTCATTTTCCGTTCACCATAAGCTTCTGGACTCCAAGCTCCACTCGTGATGAAAATCGTCTCTTTGTATCAATTCACCGTATTGGCGATGGTCGTATTTCATAGGACGGCGACATTCATGATATGTATTTATTTGCTAGAATTCTCATCTATTCAATTTCTTGATTCTTTGATAGAATTCCATCGAGTTCAATTTTATAATCTTTATTGAAGAAAATGGCGATCCTTTGATAGGATTTCACAGGGCGGCAACAAATATATTAAAAGGGCGTGAAAACCGACATCATAAGGAACACGTTTATCAGGGTTAGGAAATTTTGCCTCCACAACTACCAAATCAGTACAGACTCTCAAGATTAAACGACGACATGGCTACAAGCAAAGGTCAAAGGATATACGGGATCTAGACACCCTATCATTTAGGCAATGTATAGATTTCTAATTCTTCTCGCTTCAATGTTGTTTGGGCTGATAATCAATAATATAGACTAGGAGACGGCTATTCCGGCCGGCTTCCGAGGTTTTTATCCAGGATTCCCAGAGGCAACTCGAAGGATTCTGGAGTTTTCCTCGCTAAAATCCTTGTGTTATCATCCTTACTTGGATTACTTACCCATTTGATCGTTAAGCACTCTACCTCACAATCTAAGTTTGGAATACAGGATTCCCAAGTGAATTTTTGACCAAAACAGTTTGGCGCCCACCGTGGGGCAAGTGGTGCTTAATCCTACCAAAATCCCATATCTCATTCATTTCGCTTGATCTCCGATCCAAAAGATGTCAAACCCACAAAAATCTGTCTCGGCCTCTATATCGTCCTCCATTCCCCCTCTTCCTTCCTTTCCAGGAAGCCAGAAGAAGACTAATGACCGTCAGAAGAAAGTGGACGAGCAGCCGAGAAAAACTGATTATCCTGTCTTCACAGGATCCCAGGTTCAATCTGTTGATCCGATTATTACTAACAATGATTTGTTTTCCTTGATTAAGCAGGTAAAAAATCAAATGGATCAGCAAGAAAAAACTAATCAAACGGTGATGAAGGAAATTGAAGATCTAAAGAAATCCAGGAAGCCTATGGAAGAGCAAAGTCCCCTGTTTCCCAGGCATCTCGATTTCAATGCTTCGGGATCCTCAGATCCGTTTCGCTACAATAACAAATCAACATCAGGATTTGCTACAGTCCCTGCAATGACTTCTCAGGCCGCTGGATACGCTGAAAGTACTGCTGGATTCCTAGGAGCTGTCCCACCAGAATTCTCACAGTCACACTACAAGGCTCCCTGGATTCCACCATTGTTGGGATCCTCAGCCTTGCCGTCTCAAGGATATCCTTTTTCTGTTGGGAATCCGAGTCAGAATTCCCGAGGATACCAATACTCTAACCCTTCAATTTCTGCAGGAATCTTCAGAACCAACTCCTCAGAAGTGCATGATGGTGACGACATCCCCATGCAAACAGCAGCCACTACGGAGCCAAGCTTCCCAGCAAATTATGGCTACGGTCCCAGGATTCCGACCCAGAATCCTGCCTCTGGTAACGTGTCCAATTCAATCCCTATTGTTTCTAACCAGGGTGCTCCTTATGATGCAGGTATTCATCCAAGTATCGCTAGGGAGCTCCAGAAGTTGAAAGAAATGATATCAAATGTTCCAGGGATCCTGAAACCTATCCCTGAAGTTCCTTTGGAAAGCCACAAGATATCTAGATTTACTTGGCCAATATCCCAAGTGGAGATCCCGAAGCGTTTCCAGACTCCAAGCATGAAGCTTTATGATGGAACCACGGATCCTGAAGAACACGTGGCACATTATCGGGAGCGTATGGAGATCAATCCCATTCCGATAGAAATCAAGGAAGCCTGTCTATGCAAAGGCTTCGGATCAACCCTAACAGGGCCAGCCATGAAATGGCTACTGAGCATTCCTCCTAACACTATTACGTCATTTTCTCATTTAGTTAACTTGTTTAACAATCAATTTTCTTGCAGCAGGACCTTTGAGAAGCTTACAGGAGACCTATACCGAATAATTCAGAAGCCAGATGAGCCTCTCAGAGACTATATTGCCAGATTCGGACGAGAATCTCTTGAGATTCCTAATCTGGATATGGCAGCAGCCGTGGAAGCCTTCAAAATGGGGCTCTCCAAAGATTCCCGTTTTTACGATGACCTTGTTATGGCTCCTTGCAGGAATCTTGATGAAGTACGCAGTAGAGCTCTGAGATTTATTCGTTTGGAAGATGACAAGAGGATCCACCAAAGACTGGAGGTTCCTAAATACGATCCCAACAGCAAAAAGGCGGAATCCCCCGGGAAGCCGTATAGATCTCGTCCATATTCCAAACCGGAAAATCACAAAGTCAACGCCGTTGACCAGGATGATGACGATGAGGAATATCCTAAGGTATCTGAATACTGTTTTTCCGTTGACATTGGTGGTTTGATGTGTGCTATGCAGGATCTAGGTGAAAAAGCTAGATGGCCCAGGAAGGATACTAAACAAGGATCCTGGAAGGACAAGTCCAAGTGGTGTGCCTTCCATGAAGATTTTGGCCACCTGACGGACGAATGTATAGCACTCCGAAAGGAAATCAGTTATCTACTCAGCAAGGGGCATCTTAAGGAGTTGTTAGGCAGAAAGAAGGTCAAGACTCAAGAAGCCGACAAGGTGCCCCAGAGAGCGGCTTCTCCACCACAGGATGCCCAGATTATCAACTTCATCTCAGGAGGCTCGGACATCTGTGGAACTTCATATTCCTCAGCTAAGAAGCATGCCAAGGAATCCAAATCTGAACAGGGTGACAGACCTGTCCGGACATCCACCCTGACTCAAGACAAACTAATATCCTTTGATGAGAGTGACCGTTCTCATGTTCAGGATCCTCACCATGATAGTCTTGTGGTTACTTTATATATTGCTAACCATTTTGTTCGCAGGATTCTGGTTGATAACGGGAGCTCAGTAAACATAATCCGACTTGATGTGCTCAAAAAGATGGGGATCCCAGAAACTGAAATAGTTCCAAGATCCTCAGTTTTAGTCGGATTCAGCGGTGAAACTAAAAGCACCGTTGGGGATATCAGGTTGCCAGTATATATAGAGGGGGTAAACTCTATGCAAAAATTTTGTGTTATAGATTCTCTCTCTTGTTGCAATATTATTCTTGGCAGGCCTTGGATTCACGAGATGAAGGCAGTTCCTTCAACTTATCACCAATGTATCAAGCTTCCTACACCCTGGGGAGTCGTAAGAATTGAAAGTGACCAGCAGGAAGCCAAGAACTGTTACTCTACTTCAATGAAGAGCACCACTAAGGTGACGAAGGGATAGCAATTACAGAAAAAGGCACCTGAAGCACAGGAGGACAGGGAGCTTGATGTCAAAGAAATACCTCTAGACCCTAAGAATCCTGAAATCAAGGTGCTCATGGGAACGAGCATCCCAACAAATGTTGAGCAGGAATTATTACTACTTCTCAAAGCCAGAACTTCAACTTTCGCCTGGAAGCATGAAGATATGACAGGTATCCCTAAACACGTAATTACTCATAAACTTGGTTTAGATCCTTCTTTCAGGCCTATACAGCAGAAAAGGAGGAAGTTCGCTCCAGAGAAAAATATAATCATCCAGGAGGAAGTCGACAAGCTTCTCAAAACAAAGATGATCAGAGAAGTCAAATATCCTAGGTGGCTAGCGAATGTGGTGGTGGTCCAGAAGAAGAATGGAAAGTGGAGAGTTTGTGTTGATTACACAGACTTGAATAAGGCCTGTCCTAAAGATCCGTTTCCACTTCCCCACATCGACGCAATGGTGGATGCCACGGCTGGCCACGAGATGCTCACTTTCATGGATGCCTCAGCAGGATTCCAGCAAATTCAGATGGAACCTTGCGATCAAGAGCATACAGCATTCATGACTCCAACAGGTATATATTGTTATACTGCTATGCCCTTTGGTTTGAGAAATGCAGGTGCCACCTACCAGAGACTCGTCAATATGATGTTCAAAGAGCAACTGGGGGACACAATGGAAGTCTACATAGATGACATGGTGGTAAAGTCCAAGAAAGCTGAAGATCACGTCAGAGATCTCCAGACTGCCTTTGATATCCTTGATCAATATAACATGAAGCTCAATCCCTCCAAATGCCACTTTGGGGTGCGAGCTGGAAAGTTCTTAGGATATATGGTCACAGAAAGAGGAATCGAAGCGAGCCCAGAGCAGATCAAGGCAATTCTGAATCTCAAGTCCCCATCAAATGTCAAAGAAGTGCAGAGGTTGACAGGAAGGATCGCGGCACTCAACAGATTTATTTCAAGCTCCTCAGAAAAAAGCAAGGATTTCTATGATATCCTGAGGAAAAACAAGAAGTTTGAGTGGACTGAGAAGCATGAAGAAGCCCTGAGGTGCCTGAAAGACTACTTATCAGCAGCTCCGTTGCTAATGAAACCAGAAGATGGGGAGCCACTATATTTATATCTTGCCGTTTCCGGAAGCTCAATCAGTGCAGTCCTGGTAAAAGATTATCAAGGTCAGCAGCATCCGGTATATTATGTAAGTAAAACTCTGCTAGACGCAGAGTCCAGGTATTCTCACCTTGAAAAGTTAATTTTATCTCTTATAATGGCTTCCACTAAACTTAGACATTATTTTGAAACACATACTATAATCGTGATGTCTAACTATCCTATCAAGGCAGTTCTTAGGAAGCCGGAAATGTCAGGAAGGATGGCTAAGTGGGCAGTCAAGCTGAGTGCCTATGACATCAAGTATGAACCAAGAACAGCAATCAAATCTCAAGCATTAGCCGACTTTGTGGCGGATTTCAGCAGTGACATTGAACCAGAAGTCGAAAAGGAAGTCCAGCAACTTGGGAAGCTCAAGGAAGACTGGATCCTCTACACCGATGGCTCCTCAAATGTTAGAGGAACAGGGCTGGGAATCCTGCTAAAATCGCCACAGGGGGACATAATACCTTTATCCATATCCTGTGAATTTCAGGCTACCAACAATGAAGCTGAGTATGAGGCTTTAATTGCTGGATTACAGCTGGCTAGGGATATGGGAATCCTATCTATACAAGTATTTGTTGATTCTCTCTTATTAACTAACCAATTTAATGGCTCCTATGCAGTAAGAGGAGAGAATCTAATTAAATATCTTGAAATTGTCAAAAAATTATCCCTATTTTTCGAAAATTTTAACATTTCACAGGTACCAAGAGAAGATAATGCGGAAGCCGATGCGCTAGCAAACTTGGCTTCATCGCTCAGGATCCCTGAGGATGTCAGGATTCCAATAACTCACGTCTTGACACCAGCAATAGCTCAACAGGAAGCTCAGGCTGTTGGCGATAACGCAGGGGCAGACGTCGAGAATCCTGAAGACGCCCAGGAATCCTGGACATACCCGATCCGGAAGTATCTCAAAGATGGGGAGATTCCTAAGGAAGAAAACCCCAGAGCTTTTCGTACAAAGGTAGTACCCTACACTATAATTAATAATATCCTATATAGGAGATCTCTTGCAGGTGTTTACTTAAGGTGTCTAGAGAAATCAGAAGCTCTTGAGGTGCTTGAAGACATCCATAGTGGAGATTGTGGAAACCATACCGGGGGCAGGGCGCTATTCTCTAAAGTTCTCAGATTTGGATACTATTGGCCAACTATGAAGAGGGATGCCGCGAGCTTCTCACAGAAGTGCGATGCTTGTCAAAGGCATGGTAATATCCTTCACCAACCTGCTGAGCATCTGCATCCTATAGTATCCCCACGGCCTTTCATGAAGTGGGGCATGGATATTGTGGGTAAGCTGCCAAAGGCTCCTGGAGGAAAGGTGTTTATGCTTGCCATGACAGATTATTTCTCCAAGTGGATTGAAGCAGAAGCCTATGTTCAAGTGAGAGAAAAAGAAGTGATATCCTTCATCAAAAGAAACATCCTCACCAGATTTGGGATTCCAGCGGAGATTATATGTGATAATGGTTCCCAGTTTATAGGTAAAAGGACTACAAGTTTTTGTGAAAGCTGGGGCATCAAGATGATCACTTCAACACCTGTCCACCCTCAGGCCAATGGGCAGGCAGAATCCAGTAATAAAATTATCATCAATAACCTTAAGAGGAAGCTGGGTTCCAGGAAAGGTAAATGGGCCGAAGAGTTGCCATTTGTTCTTTGGGCAGACAGAACTACACCCAAGAATGCTACCGGCCAAACACCATTCTCATTGGTGTTTGGGGCAGAAGCCGTAATTCCTACAGAGATTGTACTCCCAACAGCCAGAATCAACTGCCAGGATCCTGAAACAAATAACCAGAACCTCCTTCAGGATCTCGAAACAGTTGAGGAGCTCAGAGATATGGCCAAAATCCGGATGGCTTCTTACCAACAGCGGATAGCAAAATCTTATAACAAGAACACCAGGCTAAGAAGATTCCAAGTAGGTGACTTGGTCTTGAGGAAAGCTTTTCAGAATACTACCAATCCTGCTGATGGGAAGTTGGCACCCAAGTGGGAAGGCCCTTACCTTATAGATTCTGAAGAAGGTAAGGGGGCATACCGTTTGGTGAATATGGAAGGAGAACCTCTGCCAAGAGCTTGGAATGCCATCCACCTCAAAGCTTATTTTATGTGAGAATCCCGTTGAGAATCTCAGGCAGAATCCCAAGGATCCTCACTGTCATAAATACTACAAGGTACGTATACTAATCCTATTTCAATACTAATTCTTATTATCTTTATGATACAGTATACTGACTTAAGCATCGGAGTGGTGTTAGCTAAGCTAACACCCACCCCTCACCAAGTGTTGAGTGTTTTGCAGATTCTGAGAATCCTAGCTAGAATATTTGGGTATATCCCCAGTTAGAGGTTGGCCACCTCTCCTCCGTTTAAGGTATCCTGCATACCTTCTAAGGTTTAAGAGGATTTCACCTCTTCTACGTTTGGGTAATCGCCAGTAGCGCACGACCCTCGCCAGGAGCGCACGTTGTCCACCAGTATGCTCAAGGTGGCCGGACCAGTCCACTCCAGGGGTGGCTGACAATCTTGTCACTGGAGGCT
>JBCNJP010012781.1:0-13326 GCA_039602395.1 Deinandra increscens subsp. villosa | reverse complement strand
CAGACTTTCTACCCGCGCGTTGTTACGGGGATAATGTTGGCACAATAAAACCGTTGTATTGTCTAACGGTACGTAAAAAAAATAAAAATAGAAAACGTGTAGTGATCGAAACACTTTAAATAAAAAACTACATTACACGATTGTACATAAAAAAATCCGTGTGTACCTGTTACACCCCCATAGAGCGCCAACTTGTGTCCCAAGCTCACACTACTCAATCACAAATAACAAAAAAACTACGTTACAAGATTAAAATTATAAACTGAATGCTCAAAGTGTTGAACCTATAACCTAAAATTTATGTTGCAAGGCCTGTACCACTACCCGTTACACCACAAACTTATATGTTAAAGTTATCGCGTATGGATATTACAAAAAAAAAGGCAAAACTTGTAAAACTATTACATATGGCATGATGGTAATGTAGGAAAAGATGAGGGTAAACTCGTAAATGAACTTTGCCAAGTTCTTAAATGTATATAGGGAGTAGGCCTGTAAATGAACTTAGAACGAACTCGAACATGAGCATGTTCGTGTTCGTTCATTTAACTTTAAGCGAACATGAACACGAACACGAACACGAACATTAGTTGAACAAACATTTTCTTGTTCGTGTTCGTTCATTAAGGAAATGGACATGTTCGTGTTCGTTTATGTTCGTTCGTTAAGGACTAAACGAACAGTTCATGAACATAAACGAACATGATTTTAAACGAACATAATTTTAAACGAACATAATTACAAGCTAACACATATTTAAGCAAACATTAACAAGTAACATCTTGTTTCCAACAATGTCAATAATCAAGAAAAACATCTAAATGAATTGTTCAAATGTTCATAATTCATTTCAAAATCCATCAACATTCATCCGAACAATCTTAAGTTTAAGTATTTTATTAATAAAGTTATTTATATTATTATATTAATAAAACTAAAAGAATGTAAATGAACATAATCAAACATAAACAAACACATATACACGAACATAAACGAACGTTCATCGAACATAAATGAACGAACGAGACATTTGTTCATGTTCGTTCATTTAATTAAATGAACAAAAAATTATGTTCGTGTTCATTCATTTATTAAATAAACGAACATAAACGAACTTTCCACCGAACGGTTCACGAACTGTTCACTGAACGTTCGGTTCGTTTACAGGACTAATAGGGAGAGAATTACTCAACCTTCATCTTTATAAGTCATTTATATGTAGTATGATAGGGAGAGAATTGTTCAACCTTCATCTTTTAAAGTCATTTATATGTGGTATGATAATGCATATGTTATGCTCCAATTCAACAAAACTGATTCAAAGAATATATATCATGGAAGAGATTGAAGTATAACGAATAGTAACTAACACTAAAATATGAAAACCATTTGCACATATATAAATATATATTAATTTAAATGATACATATGTAAAACAAACCAAAAATATTAGGAAAATTGGACATAAATAATCCAAACTATCGATTATTGGCCGGGAATAATCCCAACTACACATATTGTCACTGGCAGTCCCAACTATTCAACTTATTTTTATTAATAGTCCTTCTGTTAAAAAACTTAATGCCCGTTAAGTTTAAGCTGATGTGTCATCCACGCAGACAAAATTTTAATGACGTGGACATGCTTACATGTATTATTGTTTAAAAAAAAAGAAAAAGAAAATCAAAACCCTCAAATTGATATACGTATCCAACATGTTCCCCCAATTGAAACCCGCCTCCAAAATCGATCCCTGCCTCCACGTTCTTCATACTTTACGTTCTTTAGAAATCGATTGAAACAACAATCATGCTAAAGTCGATTCCAAAAATCGATTGAAACAACAATCGATATCTCCTTATCCTTACCTCACAATCGATTGAAACAACAGTCGATAATCTCTTATTATCACAAAATCGATTCCAACAATTAAAACCCAAACGATTCACAAACTCTCAACAATGGGTGCTAAAGTGAAGTTCCGATTACACTATGGAGGCAAAGTTATCAATGAACCTGTTATAACATACGTTGGGGGGAATTAAAGATGATAGAAATTGAGGTTGATAAGATATCTTTGAATGAGATCGCTGATTGTGCTGCTCAAGTTGCCAACATCAAAAAAGGTTCGTTTTGTATATATTTGCAGATTCCAGAAATGCCAATAGAAGATCATTTGATCCAATTTTCCAAAATATTATATATATTAACTTGCATATATGTAATAAAATAGAATCACGTATATAGTTATATAAATATAAATATAAATATAAAGATAAATACAAATACAAATACAAATATATATATATATATATATATATATATATTATATTATAAATAAAAAGTTTTGTCATACTTTAATTAGTAAAAAATGATACTTGTCATCACTACATAGTTTTGGATTAAGTCAAAAGTTTAATAAATAATTATCCAAATACTAAATTTCCATATTAGGGTTTATTTAGTTAAAACTTTTAATAAGTAATTATCCAATAAGTAATTATTAAAATACAATTTTTTTTTATATTAAAAAATGATACTTGTCATCATTACATAGTGTTGGATTAAGTCAAAAGTTTAATAAATAATTATCCAAATACTAAATTTTCATATTAGGGTTTATTTAGTTTAAACTTTTAATAAGTAATTATCCAATAAGTAATTATTAAAATACAATTTTTTTATATTAAGTATTACCCGATTCAATTAAGATTTTTAGATAAAAACCTCCATCAAGTTCCAATCAGATTTATCCAGTTCCAAGCCGACGAATTTCCATCAAGTTTTCTAGATAAAAATTAACATGGCCGAATCTCCCAATGTCACACCTCGACCGACGGCGGAATACGACGGGGCATGATGATTGTCCAGATGCATACAATACTAATTAATGTTGCGATATTCTTAATCAACTCATTTCATATAATATAAGTATTAAATGCAAAACGTGATATAATCCAACAACAATGAAACAAATTAACTTGTTTAATTAGGTCACACTAAGTCTACATGTGATCCTATGGTGTCAACAGTCATGACAGAACATCATCAAACTGCATAACCTACAACATGTATAAAATAAAGGTCAACTATGAATAGTTGGTGAGTAAACATAGGTTTAGTGTACTACATAGATTAAAACATGCGAGCCAACGTGATAAGTGCGATCGAGTATGATAAACCATAATGATATAGAGCACATAGGGGGTGCATGAGCCAACCCTGATCTCAAGGTTTCCAATCATAAGGCGCCACACGCGAGGTAGGCCAAGTGGGCTTGTCAAGCCAATAGATCTATCACCGTAACCCCGGCTTTTTACAGCTAATGTCACGCGAGTAATGATATCGAGTTTGATCACAACTAGTCATAATAAGCACACAAGTTCAAATACAAGAATACACATAATCACATAGAATTCGTATGTAGTTTTAGAGTAAACAATATCAAGTAAGGGTTTTGAATACGATACATGTTGCACCCCAAACCGTTTAAATAAAAATGGCTATGAATATTCACATGATGCGGAGACACAATTTGATAGAATGACACCACGAAATGAGGAAAGATAGACCCGATGATAATCTTGACGACTAGCGAGATAGAGGAAGAATAAATAAATAAGTAAACAGATAGATAAAACGTGCGACTCGAAGTGGCACGATGGACACGATCGAATTTACGACTCGTTGGTGATCTATTTAAGTAACAATATGAGGGTATAAATAATTAAATGGGTCAAACCTAAATCTAGGTGAAACATTGACAATTAATTATTTATTTAACTAGAAAATTTTACGACGTCTCAAATCTTGCTTAAATTCTATAAAATCATCCAAATCATATATAGTCTCCAAAAATTAATTATAAGCTGTTCTAAACATATATATGCCATATAAAATTTCAAGTCATGAATCAAACATTAACCCAATTAATTATATTGTATGAATTATTTTTTCCCCCCAAAATCCTAGTTAAATCAATCTTAGATAAATAATCAACCAAGATTTCACTTTTAGCATTCAAGTCTTTCCTAATATCATATTTATGATATTCCATGAATTTACATCCTAGATCTAAGCATACCATATCATCAAATCAACAATTGATCCATAGATCTATACATACATACATACATATATATATATATATATATATATATATATATATATATATGTTTATTTTCAAGAAAACTCATCAAAATGACATCTTTCATATACATAACCCTAGATCTAAAGGTATAATGGTGATTAAACTAGATCTAACACTAGATGTACATCCAAGTTCATGCTTTTTATACATTTAAACAAGATTCAAGCAAAGGTGAACAAGAAGATCTAAGATCATTGAAGATTTATGGAGAAAAATTAAGAAAATCTAAACTTTTCATCATAAAAATCATGTTTTCAGCTCAAGAATTGTAGATCTATCAAGCATGATGATTTCACATGATAAAACATACATAAAAATGTTAACTTTAACAGCCCTAAACAAGATCTACCAACATGAATCAAGATCCATCCACTATTCATCATAAAATCCATAAAAATGCATAAAAATCAAATGTTTTTGCATGGATTCATTAGATCTATCATCTACAACCTAAATTAAGGCTAAAAGCATGATAAATATCTGATCTTGATCATATAATAGCAAGATAACAAGAGGGTAGAAGCTTAGATTGAGAAAAAACGCACCAAAACCTTAAAGATCTTGTTCTTGAATGTTTACAACCGTTCTAGTGTTTAAAGAAGTGAAAGGAGGAGAGAAATGGGGGCTAAAATGAGTTAAGGAGCTTAAATACCCGTTTTTAGGGTTTGCTGATTTTTTACAAAACAGGTGATACGCTTTAATCATTTAAATGATTTAACAATAATTTTCTGATTTCTCCATTTTCGCGCTCGGTTCTTTGTTTTTCAAGGTTCTTGAGTCTCGTTTTTCTCCCAAATCACCAAATTAACGGTCCCATCATGTTCAAAACATTAAATCCACACAAAATGATAGCAAATACGTCACGTTACTCAATCGTATGCACAAATTAGGTCAAAACATGCAATTTTGGTCGGTTTTGGCGTACGTATCGATTTTGGACAATTCACCAATGATTTGCGACTCGATCAAATGTGTGATGACTCGTGGCATGATAATTGATTATTAGACTCATAAAAATGTTGATTTTGATATACGATGACCAAATCCGACATTCCCGGTACACAAGGAATCGTGTACGAAATCGCGTAAAAACCCAAAATTGCTTTATTTTCAATTTCAGACATCTAATTTGATTCCAATTGATTGTAATTAAGTATTCGGTTTTGAAAATCGATTATAAATCATTTAGAGCCATTAATTAGGGTGTAAACACCCAAAAATTCTTTCGGTTCTCAATAATTTATAAATCTATAAATCACGAATTTTCAAAACGGGTCGGATTTCTCAGTTGGGTATTTTATAATTGTTACATTCTCTCCTACTTTATGGAATGTCTTCCCGAAATTAGAAGAGAATTTAAAATTTTAGAGAAAATAGTAATTAAAAGGGTTTCACCAACAACCAAACACATTTTGACATTTGAAACCAACATAGAGACGACATAAGTGATCTCACCGATGATAGTAATATATTCTCGATTACTAAATCAATTATATCGGCACCAAGTCTTTACCCGACCACAAGGATTAGGTTTAGAATGGTGACTACGGAGAATGGATTGTGATATAACCAATGATCATAGACATACACCACACACACACTGTCATCGGTCGGACTCCTAATGCACCCTAAAGGAACTACCGATGCTTATATATAGGGTGTACCGCAGCTAACCTACCACATCTTTAATACCTTTAGTGAGTATTGTTTGTCTTCGGAGAACATCCTATTCTACACAACCATTATCAGACAACCGAGCTTGATAAGGCGACCAACAGAGACTGAGCGATATATCTGGTAAATACACTACGATCGAACTAGAGCCAACCAAAAGACTACCAAAGATAATGGACCATAGTCTCCCCTACTTTAGAGGCGAGACTAGGGGTTTGGGAGACTCAGGTGAGTAATGGATACAACATGGATTTCTTCAAAGTGTCCCAACTCAATCACATAGATTCACATAGATTCACCTTGATCACATTGATTCATATAGATTCACATTGATTCACATCGATCACATCGGTCATAGTGATTCATATAGATTCACATCGATCGCATTAATCACATAGAATAAACCAATAATGGTAATAATGATAAACAAGAATTTAGAGCTTCATACTCCCTATCCAAACAAAACGTCAAGCTCTGGTGAACTAGATGGGTAGCGACCCACATCCGGTTTACCTTACGAGACACGATATCTGGACAGAATCCGAATCAGCCCTCGCTAAAACCTAAGACCTATGCCCCCGCAACCAATATCGATCGTATGCTAAGCTAGCATCACACACAATCGTCGGTGGCAATGCGGTATGAGTCTCTGATTTAGCAAGAGTAGAGTAATGATCAACACTCGAATTAACGGTACGCAACCATAAAAATTCAAGTGATGAGCACAAAAGGCTTAAAACAAATGATACCCAAAAGAAGTCGAGTACCACGAACTAAACGGAAAACCACGCATTGGATGCCATGAGCCGATTAGCACTCGCTCGGGTGTCACGACTAGCGTAATCCGAACGGTACATTTCAGAACAACACGACTCCTCTGACTTGGAATGTACCGCATGATTCGTGGTGTATGAATTCGATGACATGAATTGAATTACATGATCCGAGGCACATGAATTCTATAACATGAATCGAACAGCACGTCCCGAAATACATGTATTGATAACGTGAACCGAACGACATGTCTCGAAATACATGTACCGATAACATGAACCGAACAACATGCTTTGAAATACATCCATTGATAACATGAATCGAACAACATGACTCGAAATTCATGTACCCGATGTTATAGACCGGATAGCATGACTCAAAATACATAAGCTTAATAACATGAATCGAATAGCATGACTCGAAATACATGCGCCCGATAACATGAATCGAATAGCATGACTCGAAATACATGAGCCCGATAACATGAATCGAATAGCATGACTCGAAGTACATGAGCCCGATAACACGAACCGAATAGCATCACTCGAAGTACATGGGTTCGATAACGTAAATCGACTATCACGACTCGAAGCACATGAACTCAATAACATGGACCAAATAACATAACTTAAAATATGAGAATCCTGATAACATAAATCGAATACCATAACTTAAAATACGAGAAATCTGATAATGTAACCATATCTTGAAACTAAGAATAACTTGATTAATAGTGATTACCGGTCACATCCACCCATAGTACCCTCCAAATGAGACCAAAGATTTAGAACTAAATGATACACCCAATGAAATAGATTAACGAACCAACAAACGGTCACATAATGATAGCATGAAGAAAGACTGAACCGCAACCAAAACAATCATCAAAGTCATGCAACACTCAGAGTCGAAACAAAAGATCGAATCCATAGAATGATGGATATTGAGTCTAAATTGATCCATAAACTGACATGAGTGATCAAGAGTCGAGTTCACGAATCTACCTAGCCGAAACACCCCGTAGTTTCTAATTTGAGTACAAATGAATTTCCCTATGATAGAGATCAAGGACGGGAGATGAGCAAATTCATAAACCGCCTATGAGGACGATTACAAATTTTAATAAGGGTCGCGAATTAGATAAAAAAGTTGAGACGCATGAAGGGAACATATTAAGGAGAGTTAACACAAAGGTCGAGACAAAACCCATAAGGAAGAAACGGGACGCAGAGGCGAATGGTTCCCCGAGGGTTAGAGACGATAAGGTAACTAGCAATTGGAATCGCACATGCATATAGCCAGTGTGAAAGTTGATTTGATGAACGGGAGAAGAGACCCGATATGACTTCGGATGTCTCCGATTCCCCTTTCATTATGGTGAACTTCCACAATTTGGGTCCTAAGTGCATGCCCTCCACACTCAAGTAATAGTGGACTAAAGCCCATAGGCTAGTTTATCATTAAGAATTGTCGGGACTTGAGGGTCCGGGAAAGATACGAATGATTTCCCTTAAAGCATACAGATTCATAATGAATTATTTTTTTCCCCAAAATCCTAGTTAAATCAATCTTAAATAAATAATCAACCAAGATTTCACTTTTAGCATGCAAGTCTTTCCTACTATCATACTTATGATATTCCATGAATTTACATCCTAGATCTAAGCATACCATATTATCAAATCAACAATTAATCCATAGATCTATACATATATATATGTTTATTTTCAAGAAAACTCATCAAAATGGCATCTTTCATATATAAAACCCTAGATCTAAAGGTAGAATGGTGATTAAACTAGATCTAACATTAGATGTACATCCAAGTTCATGCATACATTTAAACAAGATTCAAGCAAAGGTGAATAAGAAGATCTAAGATCTTTGAAGATTTATGGAGAAAATTTAAGAAAAGTAAGATTTTCATCATAAAAATCATGTTTTCAGCTCAAGAATCCTATATCTATCAATCATAATGATTTCACATGATAAAACATACATAAAAATGTTAACTTTAACAGCCCTAAACAAGATCTACCAACATGAATCAAGATCCATCCATTATTCATCATAAAATCCATAAAAATGCATAAAAATCAAATGTTTTTGTATGGATTCATTAGATCTATCATCTACAACCTAAATTAAGGCTAAAAGCATGATAAAGATATGATCTTGATCATATGATAGCAAGATAACAAGAGGGTAGAAGCTTAGATTGAGATAAAACGCACAAAAAGACAAAAACTGACACTAATCTTTACTTGATTTCACCAAATTGAAGTTTCAAAACCTCAAAGATCTTGTTCTTGAATGTTTACAGCAGTTCTAGTGTTTAAAGAAGTGAAAGGAGGAGAGAAATGGGGGCTAAAATGAGTTAAGGAGCTTAAATACTCGTTTATAGGTTTGCTGATTTTTTATAAAATAGGCGATACGCTTTAATCATTTAAATAATTTAGGCGATATTCTTGTTTCTCTACCGAACAATAATTTTCTGATTTCTTCGTTTTCACGATCGGTTCTTTGTTTTTCGAGGTTTTCGAGTCTTGTTTTCTCCCAAATCACCAAATTAACGGTCCCGTCATGTTCATAACATTAAATCCACACAAAATGATAGCAAATACGTCACGTTACTCAATCGTATGCACAAATTAGTTCAAAACATGCAATTTTGGTCGGTTTTGGCGTACGTATCGATTTTGGACAATTCACCCCAACGATTTGCGACTCGATCAAGTGTGTAATGACTCGTGACATGATAATTGATTATTAGACTCATAAAAATGTTGAATTTGATATACGATGACCAAATCCGAGATTCCCGGTAGACAAGGAATCGTGTACCGAAATCGCGTAAAAATCCAGAATTGCTTTATTTTCAATTCCAGACATCTAATTTGATTCCAATTGATTGTATATAAGTATTCAGTTTCGAAAATCAATTATAAATCATTTAGAGCCATTAATTAGGGTGTAAACACCCAAAAATTCTTTCGGTTCCTAAAAATTTGTAAATTTGTAAATCACGAATTTTCAAAACGGGTCGGATTTCTCAATCGGGTATTTTACAATTGTTACACCCAACAACCCCAGTTCCCTAAATCTCAATTTGGATTGATCGGATTTTCACACCAGATGGTCATATCCGACAAGTTTCCGACCCAGTTCTTCATCTCCAACACGGTTGCTCATATTCGACGACGAAGTTGGACTCAACCGAGATGACCTCAGGCAGTTCCGCTGCCATCTGATCAAATGATGAGGAAGAATTACGGGGAAGGTAGACGTTCTTCTCCTTTTTTCGTTGATTTGATCCCAGATTCAGACCTTACCATTTTTAATGGTTTAATTTTAACATTTTTAACATAGATTTTGACCTTTTTAATCAGTTCCTGGAGTTTGGCATTTATTTGAAGACCAATCTTGTGTTTGACTGGTTCAGATGATAAAGACAAATTTTGTGTTTTGACTTTTTTACTTTGCTTTGACGTGTTGGGTTTTTTTTGTTTATGGATATTTTTGATGAGAAGACACGCAAATCTATTTCTGGTGGTTATAAGATTGCAACTTTTTGAAGTGAACTTCTGTAATTCATAAGAATATAAAATCAATTCTAAAATAGCACCGGTGTTAGGTTTTGAAAACCCCATGGCAAAATTTTAAAAGCACCGGTGTTAAGGTCTTTAATCAGTTCCTGGAGTTTGGCATTTATTTGAAGACCAATCTTGTGTTTGACTAGTTCAGATGAAGAAGACAAATTTTGTGTTTTGACTTTTTTACTTTGCTTTGACATGTTGGTTTTTTTTTATTATTTTTTTTATGGATATTTTTGATGAGAAGACACACAATCCATTCCTGGTGGTTATAAGATTGCAATTTTTTGAAGTAAACTTCTGTAATTCTTAAGAATCAATTCTAAAAATAGCACCGGTGTTAGGTTGTCACACCCCCAATTTCCACTAACGGAGTATAACCGTGTAGGGTGTGATCCAGACCAGGATCCAAGACTTTAGTTACAACCAAGCCATAACAGTAATTTAATAGAAGTTAAAGCACGTTTTACAAAAATAGAGTATTGTTTAGTTTAAACAATTTAGCGGAAGCACAACCCTAGATTACAAGTTTAGTTTAGACAAAATAACATGTTGAAATGTTTGAAAAGTGTTTTCCCCAAAAGTTGCATAGTTGAGTACTGCCGCCATCCGTGCCATCCATGAATCCACCTAACGACCTGAAAAGTAAACAACGATCAAGTGTCAGCTAAAAGGCTGGTGAGTTCACTAAAACAGTCTACACACACCATGTAGACCAGCAAATGCATATGAATAGTAAGGAAACAATTCATACTCTAGTTATACAAGTTGCAAGTATTATCCGTATCATTAGGTAGCTAGCCTATGCTTATGCTCACCTGAACGTTCGAAACCAAAGCTGACAATGTATTTGATAGGTATTCACCTATGTAATTTGCCTTCCTCGTGTCTTTCCCGATCACGGTATTCCTAGGCTAATATTGGTCTCAGTCCGACCGCCAGTCGGGAGGGTGCATCCTGTGCACCGCTGAGCGGGGGTGTCAATCCCCAGTAGTACTACTCAACATTACCTCGCTATTCTATATTAATGGCCCGATAAAGTAAGGACTTTTGATATTAAAGCAATTCAGTGAAACATGTGATATATGGTGGATAACTACTGTGTAAAGAAATACCTTTACCGTGTTGTTGCCATCTCTTACCGGATGCAACAAAATAGTAAGTGAAACTCACCTTAGGGTGCACTGGTACGCGGCACTTGGTTCTACGAGTTGGTCAAGATCGACCTAGTTTGGTAAATATGGCCTAACCGGATTAGAAGTTGTCACCAAAACTAATAATAACACTTAAGCACCTAAACACGTTTCATGCATTCATACAAGTCATACAACACACCTAGGAGTCCCAACTTGGGAGAAAATCATGCAATTGCAACCTAAGTCAAAGCTGACCCAGAAAAGTCAAACATCAAGCACCTATCTAGTGACATAGCTAAAATCCACAATACTTGGAATTAGCTCTTTAAATTTTACAGGCATGTAGTACATATCAAATAGGACTCGTAGCAAAAAGAATCAAGTAAAAAGGTTTAGAAATGAGAAAGTTATGCATGTCGGAAGTTAGCATTTTCAGCATTTTGCAAAATAGTCAAAGTGATCTTAAAAATTGCATAACTCATTCAATACTTGGAATTTTTGCACCAACACTTCCAGATCATACACTTATCATATAAACATCATTTACAAATAGCAAACTCGTCAATAAAACAAGATTAGCATGCTCAACCAAATTCAAAAGTCTACTTTTCACAGAAAAAGACAGCTTTGAGTACCCAACTTGCAGCAGTGTTTTGAGTGACCAAACGGACGTTTTAGAAAGTGTGCGAGTAGCCGTTGGAAAGCTAAGACATCCTACTTTACTAGGGAAAAAGAATCAACCAGTTTCGAGCAAAATTGAGAGAGTTATGGCTGCTGCAAGTTGACCAAAATTTCTGGTCAAAGCTGTTAGAATTTTTAAGTTTATAAAAATTTAGGATTTCAATTCTATGCTAACATTTGCTCCATTCAACACTTACTAACAAGTTTATAACCATAATAACATGTAATTTCTGTCATGAACAAGATCATATCCTAATCATAGCAAAATCTCATTAAGTAACTAGCATACAAGGGCATAAACGTCCAAATTTCACAACTAAGCACCCAATGTACATAAGAGATCACTCATAGCAGAAATTTAAGCTCAAAACCCAGCCCTAATCACGAGTTCAAATCTGTCCCGAATCACAAGTTAACATATCTTAACCTAAAACATGAAATAAGAGCATAGCAACACTCCATTTAGCACATAAACACCGAAAATCACACATGCAACCACAAATTCGGATTTTCAAAAGTTAGGGCTTACTAGATTGGGTGAAAATCGCAGATTTGAGAGAGAAGAGGAGATGATGAAGCTTGCTTGAGTGTCCTTGTAGCTTGGTTTAGCTCGAATCCACCTCCTAGAGCTCGATTTCTCGAAAATTTTGAGTGTAGGTGTGTGTGTGTTGGAGAACCGTGGAGAGAGAGAGAGAGGGATGAAGATGAAGATGTCGTGAAAATGAAGAATGGGGAGGAATGGGCAGATTTTCTTATAAGGCAAGTTACACATATGGTCCCTCTACTTTATCTTTTTAAACATATTAAGGTAACAACTCATTTAAATGGGTTTTTGCTAAAAGTTGTAAAGTAAAAATTTTTAGAAATATTACCAAGGGTTTTTAAATTGTTTAACATGTAAAATATTGGTCGGGTTATAAAAATTTATCATTTATACATAAAAATTCGAGATTACCCGCAAAGCCCGGTTTTGCACAAAAATGCAAATTTTCACATTTAACACCTAAAGTCACGAAACGAATTTACAAACCAAGTTACTACAGTCAAATAACAAGTAAACATAAGTAAACACGGAATCATTCCAATAACGGGTCTCGGGTTCGCTAACGGAACTAACGGGACTAACGGAAAAAGCTAACGGGGTTAACTTGGGAAGTGACGGTTGTCACATAGGTTTTGAAAGCCCCATTGCAAAATTTTAAAAGCATCGGTGTTAAGGTTTTTAATCAGTTCCTGGAGTTTAGCATTTATTTGAAGACCAATTTTGTGTTTGACTTTAGGTGAAACTACTAT
The DNA here is from genome assembly GCA_039602395.1 of Deinandra increscens subsp. villosa. Classification (NCBI taxonomy): domain Eukaryota; kingdom Viridiplantae; phylum Streptophyta; class Magnoliopsida; order Asterales; family Asteraceae; genus Deinandra; species Deinandra increscens. The sequence continues at coordinate 25 of JBCNJP010012781.1, read as the reverse complement.
TATATCGAAACTACCGATGGTGAAA
>JBCNJP010012780.1:0-13331 GCA_039602395.1 Deinandra increscens subsp. villosa | reverse complement strand
AAGTAACTACACAAGACTGACGAGCTAAAGAAATTCATGAATGTTTACATTAGGGACGAATACTGGAACTTGGGTAAACTCCATGGACATTTTGCGGTTAACTCTTTAAGTTAATTATTAGAGTTAAGTGTAAAAAATTTCCCTGGGGTATGTTAGTCAATTTATAGCTACTTAACATAAACTTAATTGTATGTTAGTTATGGGACAGTTTCTGCTATGTTTTGCAAACTCTGGGATTCTCGTTGTATTCTATGAAATATAAGGACGAAAACTATAGTTTGGGTAAACCATATGGATGTACATTTTTTTACAGTTAACACTTAAAAGGTTACTTTATAATAAAAAGGAGATCGAGTAAAGATTTATTTTCTTTGTGTTTGTTTGAAAAATTATGTATTTCCATTTAGTAGTTTTAAATTCTTCGTGGCTATAGACCTATAGTATAACATCATTGTTTTGTAGTTTCAATCCATTTGACTAACAATATTGGTAAACTTAGCTTAGTTTATAAAGCAACAAGTGTTTTACTAAAATCACTTAAATTTTTTTTTTGTTTCTTCAAAATCACTCAACTTGCATTAGGCTGTCTCGATCTCATATAGTTTTTCTATAAAAATTACTAAACAGCAACCAAGTGATGTGGTATATCCTTGTCATCTCGTAAGTTCGAAATATACCATTGAGAACGTTCTTTTTTAATATATATATCTCGACATAAACTATATTATAAATCAAGTGTTACTGTAAACTTTTGTGATTTGATACAGAAACAACTCAAACTCAGATCTGCAAACACTGATTTGAACAAAGAACAACCTGATCTATAAAACCTTACAAACGATAACGAAACGGAAACAAGTACACCTAATCAGATCATTACTGCGATGATCTGAACAATTAAAGATCTCGAAGACAAAGTCTCTACACGAACGCACAATCAGAGACTCTTGACAATCGGAGAAGAAGGAAAAACGTACAAACTGAGCGAGAGATATTTTTGTGACTGCAAAAAAACTCTCTGCCCTAATTCGTGACATTCTCTTTTATATCAAGCTTAACCCGAACTGACCCACGGGTCTTCTTGTAACCGCAACAGGCAGCTACAAGCTTGATCCAGCCCATCAGCACCTTAGCCCAATCTTCCAGCCCAGCTCACACATGTGACATAACAAACAACACAATATAAGAAATATAAACACAACTTTAATGTTTGAATTATACTCTAATATAGAATTTTAACATCCCCCCATAATTCAAACACTAAAGAAATCAAACATATTTAACTTTTTACACAGTACTTCATGTTGAGATGCAAGAAGCCCTTTTATAAAGATGTTAACCAGTTGTTCAGCTGACTTAATACTTTTAACCTTAACTAACCCAGAAACAATTTTCTCCCTTAAGAAGAACAGATCAATTTCGATATGCTTAGTTCGATCATGGAAAACATGATTAGCAGTGATAGAAACAGCAGCCTCATTGTCACAAAATACTGAAACAGGTAACTTTATAGAAATTCCCAATTCTTGAAAAATATTCTTAATCCACATTAATTCACAAACAGCCGAACTCATGGCTCTATATTCAGCCTCAGCTGATGAACGTGACAGAGTACTTTGTTTCTTTGATTTCCAAGAAAGTAAAGAATTTCCTAACATAATACAAAAGCCAGTAACAGATTTTCTAGTGACAAGACATTTAGCCCAATCTGAGTCTGCATAAACACTCAGAGTTAAGTCATTATCTTTGCTTAAAAGAATCCCTTTCCCAGGAGCAGCTTTAAGATATCTTAATAACCTTAAAGCAATAGTTAAGTGAAACCTTGTAGGGCTATGCATAAATTGACTAAGGAATTGCACAGAGTACGAAATATCGGGTCTAGTATGGGACAAGTAAATCAGTTTCCCAATTAACTTTTGAAAACCAGAAATGTCACCTAACTTAGACTCATTTTTACACCCAGAATTTACAATAGAACTTTGTTCTATGGGTATACTAACCGGTTTAGCACCAGTTAATCCAAATTCAGCTAATAGCTCCACACAATACTTCCTTTGAGACAAACCCAAACCTTTATCTGTCCTGATTACCTCAAAACCTAGAAAGTACTTAAGATCACCTAGATCTTTTATTCTAAATCTGGATTGTAAATCATGTTTGACCTGATTGATATTTTCAAGACTGCTTCCTGTTACTATTATATCATCAACATACACAAGTAAGATAGTGATATCCTTTTGATTAGATTTAACAAACAAAGAGTAATCACTTCTACTTTGAGAAAAACCAATCTCAAGTAAGGCGCCAACAAGTTTTTCATTCCACATTCTAGGGGCTTGTTTTAAGCCATATAATGACTTATTCAACTTACAAACCTTGGTTTCATATTTAGAAAAATAACCTTCAGGCAAAGACATGTATACATCTTCATTTAGATCCCCATACAGAAAAGCATTATTTATATCTAATTGGAATAGAGGCCAAGAGTTAATAACAGCAAGATTTAGAACACACCTTATAGTAACAAATTTTACAACCGGAGAGAAAGTTTCTTCAAAGTCTATGCCCTCCTTCTGACTATAACCCTTAGCAACTAATCTAGCCTTAAATCTGTCTATTTCACCAGTAGATTTATATTTAATTTTAAACACCCACTTACAACCCATGGCTTTCCTATTTTTAGGCAAATCAACAAGAGTCCAAGTGTTATTTCTGAGCAAGGCTTCCATCTCCTAATTCATTGCAGTCACCCAGTTCTGGTCATGTTTGGCCTCATCATAAGTTTTAGGAAAATTGGATTTTAATAATCCCACATTTTTGTTTTTAGCATCCAATAATCCCACATTTTGGTTTGGCATCCAATAGTCCCACTTTTACACTTCTTTATTTCTAATGGTCCCTCCGTTAAAAAAGTTAACAGAGCTAACGGAAAAGTGACGTGGCGGCTGACGTGTCATTTTTTTTCTTTTTCCCTTTTTCATAAAACCAATCCGGGTATGATATGGCATACATGTGGCATACATACCACCCCACCACCATCACCACCTCCCACAACAACCATCACCACCTCCTCACCACCCCCGTCATCACCCCAAAAGCACTCCGAACACATTACGTTGCAAACAGAGTGAACAGAATCGGAATTCGAATTGAGATTTGGGAGCAAAACTCGTAGGCTCTGTTTCTTAAGATTTGGGAGCAAAACTCGTAGGCTATAAACGTGAACAGAACAGGTGCCTTCCAATCAAAACTCGTAGGCTCTGTTTTTTTAGCAGAACCAGAACAGTGCGAGAGTGACGTCATCTTCGTTGGCGATTGCGGATAAGAGTTCTCAGCGACTCTAGCCGTCTCTACTGTTGTCGCGATTGGAAATCAACTCAAGATTCGAATTGATTCGATGAGGAGGACAAGAGAAGGTCGCCCCTGCTCGATTGTGGTCGCCGGATAGAGGATGTTGTAGACTTCGGTTGATGGATTTCGGCGATGGTGGTGGCGGTGGAGTGGTGGTGGTGTCGTCGGTTGTGATGGTGGTGGCGGTGGAGTGATGGTGGTATGGTGACTAGGATGATGATTGGATACACGACTCGTCGGAATCCGACACCACCGTTATCAAATTTCATTTCTCAGGCGAGATCTTCTTCCTCCTCTCGAAATTCTCCGATGTGCCAACAATCTGCTTGCCTGTGATGGTTCTTTATCAGTCGGAGAAGATGATGGTGGTGGCTGGAGATGATGATGGTGGTGGCTGGTGGCCGGAGAAGACGACAGGAGGTCGCCGGAGAAGACGACCGGATGTGGTGATGGTGGTGGGTAGGGGTGTTAATAAATAACCGAAATCCGAATAAACTGACAAACCGAACCATATTCATATCCGAATAAACCAATCCGAATTGTGAATTCGGTTTACGGTTCGGTTTTCAACCGTATCCGAATTGTGAATTCGGTTTACGGTTCGGATATGGTTTTGTGTTTTGTTTTTATTCGGTTTATTTGGTTATCCGTTTAAAACCAAATAAGATTTATATATATATATATATATATATGTGTATATGTATGTATGTATATTTATTTATTTATAAACCCATATATGATAATGATATATCCATGTTTTTTTAATATATCATATATCCATCGTTTTTTCCCATATACTTGTTTTTATTTCTTGTAGAAATGAGAGGGATAACACTTGATGTCGATGTCGATTGAAGAAATTTCTTGATGTTTGTTTTTGTTCACTTCATGTGTTGGAAGACTATTTTCCATGAAAACTTTGAAGTTTTTTTGTTTACTCTATCGGTATGTAGGTATTTTGGCTGTAAGTATTTTGTTTGTGGGTATTTGTGTTGTAGGTATTTTGGTTGTTGGTATTTTCGTTGTAGGTATTTTGGTTGTTGGTATTTTCATTGTAGGTATCGGGTTGGGGGTAGTTTGGTTGTAGGTATTTAGTTGGAAGTATTTTGGTTGTATATCGGATTATGGTCTTAACTCTTAAACTCTAAGGATATGTTAAAGATGTTTGTTCTTTGTTTATTTTTTTATTAGTAAAAAATACGCAAAATATGTTATTTGTTGAATACGGTTTAAACGATTTGAATACGATTTATTTGGTTTTCAACCGAAACCGAATCATATTGAATTTGGTTTATTCGATTCGGTTTGTAAAATTTTCAATACGGTTTGGTTTGGTTATGGTTATCATAAAAAAAAACTTCAAACCGAATAAACCGAATCAAATAAACCAAATAAACCGTTAACCGAACCATTGAACACCCCTAGTGGTGGGGTGATAGTGATGATGACTAGATAATTTAAAAAAAAGAAAAAATTTAAAAAATGCCACGTCATCATCCACGTCACTTTTACGTTAGCTCCGTTAACTCTTTTAACGGAGGGACCATTAGAAATAAAGAAGTGTAAAGGTGGGACTATTGGATGCCAAACCAAAATGTGGGATTATTGGATGCCAAAAAGAAAAATGTGGGATTATTAAAATCCAATTTTCCTAAGTTTTAGGTTCAAAACTTTTATTCAAGGCATAAGTAAAACATAAATTTTCTTTTGACAAACTAGAGTAACCAAGGACTTTCTCAAGACCATATATGCACCCCCCCCCCCCCACCACCACCACCACCACCACCACCACCACATAATCCTTAAGATTAGATGGAGGTTTGACTGGTCTTGTAGAATGTCTCCTGGAAACACTAGTACCCTCAGAGGATGGGTGTAAATCACCCTCAGTATCACCTGTTACAATCTCAGCAGTGTCATCACTAGGAACAACAGGAGACTCCTGACTGACCTGTGTATCACTCTGAGAATGAACTAGATGTTCTGAGTCACCTTGGACCTCCCCTTCATCATCGGGTTTTTCACTTGAGATGTTTGGCAAAACAGACTCATCATTTTCAGTATCAAAAAAAGTTATCCGGCAGAAACAGGTTTTGAAGAACTTAAACCATCAGTTGATTTGTTAAAAGGAAACACAGATTCATAGAATTTCACATCTCGTGAATAAAACACTAATTTTCTATCAAGACTCCACAATTTATAACCTTTTTTCTCATTTGAAAACCCAATTAAAACACATTTTTCTGCCTGACTTCCAAATTTATCATGATTATCTAAAATAGTGGAAAAACACAAACAGCCTAACACTCTCAAGTGATCAAGGGAAGGTTTAAAACCAAACATCATTTCAAACGGGGACTTGCCATTTAGAACAGAGGAAGGAATCCTGTTAATAAGGTAGGTAGCAGTCAATATACATTCAGGCCACATATTTAAAGAGATACCAGATTGAAACAAAAGAGTTCTAGCAACATTCAGCGGGTGCCTGTGTTTCCTCTCAACAATACCATTTTGTTGAGGAGTATGAACACAAGAAGTTTGGTGAATTATACCATGTTTATGCACAAAAGCTCGCATTGAAGCATTAATAAACTCAGTTCCATTATCACTACGAAACACTTTAATACAAGTTTTAAATTGAGTTTTAACCAAATTATAGAAGTTTTCAATGCAATAACCAACTTCTTCTTTGGATGTCATAAGATAAACCCAAACCGCCCTACTGAAGTCATCAACAACAGTTAAAAAAATTTGAATCCTTCTTTACTAGTTACTTTGTATGGTCCCCACACATCAAAGTGTACAAGATCACCAACATGTTTTGATTTATGAGAACTAATAGGAAAAGGTTGTCTATGCTGTTTTGATTTATGACACACTTCACAAACAGATGTGGACTTAAAAATTTTAAGTTTTAAATCAGTATGCAAAATTTGTAAGACAGGATCTGCTGGATGTCCTAGTCTAATATGCCAAAGATCACATATATCAACAGAATTAAAGCACACCTTAGAACACATAGGAACATCACCACAGAGATATAAACCATCAAGCTGTCTACCAGTCACAACAATCTGGTTTGTAAACAAATCCTGAAGGTAACAGCAATGTTCATCAAAAATTGATTTTAGCTTATTGTGTTTGGCTAATTTGTGTACAGATATCAGGTTGACAAAGTATTCTCGTACAACAAAAACACCCTTTAAAATAATCTTTCCAGCAAACCTTAAGTTTCCTATTTTAGTAACAGTAGCCAAAGTTCCATATGGATGTTTAACATTTATTCCAAACTCAGACACATTTACAGAATTTAAAAGATCCTTATAAGAAACAACCATGTGTTGATATGCACCAGAGTCTATTACCCAGCCTGCCCTATCTATACCAGAGCCAAAAACATAAACACTATTATTAAAAAAATTTACACAACCGTGAGATACACTGTTATTACTAATACCTCCAATAGCATTACTTGGAGTGACCTCCCCAGACTTCTCATCTGTGACATCCATCACTTTAATTTTAGATTAAAAATGATAATCTAGGATTTATTACGGTTTATTTTGAATTAATTATGATTATGTGGATTATTTGAATATTATAATCTCGTAACTGTGAACCGACCAACGAAACGAATAAAATATTTCGTTTTGTGTAAGTAGTGAGTTAATATAACTTAGAGCCTTTAGAAAAGGTTATACATTCGGTTGGTGATAAATTAGAGAAAATTACGTAGTGAATTTGAATCGTGTAAAAACGTCACTACTTTTGGTCACCGATCAAGTGTGACGAAACTGAAAAATGATTATACGGTTCTGAGCGTAATTTATATTTACGAATTTTGATATGATTGTTTGAATTTATTAGACTCGAAAAAATACCCGTAAAACACGACATACACTGCGTATTAACTTGAGATATATAAAATTTAAAAGAAAAGTGTGTATATATATGCATGGCGTAAATATATATATATATATAAGTTTATGTAGTGTGTTTGACTAATAAAGATTTAATGTGATTAGAAATGCTTGTGTAGGTTATTATTACTACATTTACTTACACACTACCTTGTGTGCAACATAAGACAAAAGATAATAAAAAAAAAATTTACTAAAACCCTCCTCCCTCCTCCTTAAACTCGGACCAAACACCCCCATCACCCCACTTCACTTCAAACTTTCTCTATACTCAAACACATACACACACACTTTCTCTAAACTTCTCTCTACTTGAAGATACAAAGGAAGATCAAGAACACTAGCTTCAAGGTATTAAATTCTTACATCATAACCCATCAACATCTCTAAATCCACCATCTAAACCCATGATTTTCTTATGAACAACATCTTTCCAACTCAAAATCTAACATGGAAAGTGGTGGAATTAGATGGATCAAAGCAAGAAAACACAAGATTGTGAGAAAAACCCACACACCCACACACACTAAAAATCGTGAAGTGTGTGTGTTAGTGTGTGTAAGTGCGTGTTATGCTTAGAAAAAGGGTTTGATCATCTAAAAATTTACATGCATGTATGATCTAAGACTAGAACAAGGATTTTAAATAAGTTTTATGAAAGATTAAATGAGTACTTAAGTTAAAACACAAAGTTTTTGAAGGAAATCTCTAACTAGTGAGTTAGATGATACATGCATGAAGAAAAATCTATGATTTCATGTGAATTATGTGATTTTATGTGATATCATGTGTTTATGATTATGTTATGCATTTGATCTTGGAATATTAATAAAGTTATGAATCTACATGAAATAAGGGTAAGAAACCCTTGGATTTTATTAAAAATCCGAAAATATATATATATATATATATATATATATATATATATATATATAGGGAGAGGATCATTTGAGAACTAATTGGGTTTGAGAACTAAAAAGAACTAATCTTAGCCACTAGTTTATATATATGGAAAACCCCACCATGAATTTGAATGCTCCCCCTTGAAAATTAGTGGCCCAAATTGGTTCTCAAAAGTTCTCAAAAGAAAAAGTTCTCATTTGAACCTAACCCTATATATATATATATATATATATATATATATATATATATATATATATGCATACTTGAATTTGGAACTAAAATGTTAAATAAAAACAAGATTTAGTGTCACAATTGTAGTAAATCCGCCTCATGGTCGTCAATGACGCCTACACGGTCGGTAACGATTGTCACTAAGATAAACCCCGTGACTATTTCTCATGGTAATTCCGCCTATGATGGTCGGTTATGAGGAAACACGAGTGGTACACCATAAATATGTAATACTTGGAAAAATATAAAAATAAATATGTAAGTAGTAAATAAAATAGATAAGAAGATTATAATGAGGTCAGAAGATTTATGTTGGAAAGAGACTAAATCTAAGTAATAAAAACATGGAGTGAAAGAATGAGGATAAAGTAATGATTAGAAGAAGACTTTTTAAAGTCTTTAATGCATTAAATAAATGGAAAATGTAAAAATATGTCAAAAATTCCGAAAAATTCAGTTTGGACAGTAGTAAAAGATTTATGATCAGTAGATATGAGTTATAAAAATTTTCTAGAATTTTTGGAAATTTATTTAATAATTAAGATGGAATTTATATGCTTAAAATGGCTAAAAATGCTTAAAAATAGAATAAATTGGAGAAATAATATGAAATAAATTGAGGACCTATTTTGGACAGTAGAAAACTAATATAAGTGAGAATAATTAATAACCTAGGTGAAAATGGCACCCGAACCCTTAAAACGATAAAATTATACATTAAAAACGTGTAAAATTAGTAAAATAAGGTATAAAATGGGAAAATAATTGAGATCAGTAGCTAAAAGACTTGGAACAGATTTATAATGTTTAGGAAACATATAAAAATGGTGTGGAAATAGAAACTTAAGTAATGGAGAAAAATTGGATAAAACCCGTCACCGAAAAAGCCGTAAAAATGGGTAATTTAGCATAAAATAGAGAAAAATTAGAAAATAAGTGCTATAATGTTTGGAATGATGATAATTAAGTATAATAACTTATATTGAGCCTTAGCATAAAATTCCGTGAGTAAAGACTCGTTTCTTTTGCTTTTTTTGTTGAAATTAGTCGAATAAGGGCAAAATCGTCATTTTGCTCGAATAGTTTGAAAATTCAGAATTTGTCACATTAGTTAAGTAGAATTGCCTAACTAATCTGATCCTAATAAAAATAGGACCAAGATACCTGAATTTGCTTATTTAGAAGCCAAGCTAGTACTTACAAGCAAAGGTGAGTTCACTCGAATCCCTCTTTTAATACATGTTTTCACTAAAGTTAAATTAAAGTGGGATAAAGTTAATTGAGAAAATTGAGTTGACAAATGGATGTGTGGGTATGATTATACGTAAGTAATGGTATGGACGCTCATAAAAAGATGAGTCTGGCCAAAAATTGCAAAGAGTGTGGTGCAAAATTGCAAAAAGTATGGTGCAATAAGTCCGTCGTCTAGAATCATTAAAAGAAGCGTGAGAAGTATTGATAGATCTATTGGGTTGACCCCCATACCACTGATCAGTCGCTCTGGTCGCGCAACAGGGTGGTAAATACTTTCGAACATTGGTCTAGCGTTGATTTAGAGCTTAACGTTTAATTGTGCATCATAATGCCTAGCTAGCTTATGAACCATACTTGTCGCTAAACTCATTATTTGGTATAAAGTGAAATGAAATGTGGGCAAGAGAATAAGAATAAATGGAAATGAAATCAAGGGATCTATATGGTGATTGTGGAATTAAATTGTGAACTCACCAACCTTTTGGTTGACACCGTTTGTTAATGCCTTTTTTTTTAGGTACATGATGCTTGTCTTGAGAGATGGACCCGGTATACCAAAGACGAAGTTGTTGTGTGTTCTCTTTTGTACTTAATGTAAACGTTTTAGTAATGATGATGTAAGGGACCGTAACATGGATGACTGTGTTATCCATTGATAAATAAAATCTTGTTTTTATATTTTATTATATTACTAGTTACTAAAACGCATGTGTTACCAACTTTGAACACCGCCACGTAAGACTTCCGCTGAATTAAGAAAATTGGGGTGTGACATCATCCAACAATTTTAGTAACCTACACACTTGATCAGGACTTAAAGTACTACCAGTAGTAGAAGAATTAAAACAGGATCCAGTATCAACATGAGACCATTAGACATTCCCAGTTTGTTTCCTTGACCAATCCATTTATTATTTCTAGGTTTATAACCAGGAGGATAACCAATTAGCTCAAAACATCTATCTACCAAGTGACCAATTTTATTACAGTGAGTGCACCTAACATTAGTGTTAGGTCCTCTATTAGGTCTTCTAGTGTTTTCTGAAAAAGGACCAGTCTTAGAAACAAATCCAGCAGGTGTAGTTTTTGAAAAGAGTTACCAGTCCTATGTGACTCCTCTCTTGATATTGTTAACAAAGCAGTTTTCAAGGTAGGAAGAGGGTCACAAGTTAACAGATTAGTTCTCACAGGTAAAAACACATCATCTAATCCCATCAAAAATTGCATTAGTTTAATTGAGTCATTGAACTCATTATATTTTTTAGAGGCATTACAGGAACAAGAAGGTAACTTGACCATATTATCATATTGTTTCCACATTGTATTAAGCCTATTATAATAATCAGACACAGATTAACCACTATGAGTGGCAGAATTAATTTTCTGATACAGATTAAAGATAATAGACCCATCAACTTTATCATATGTTTCCTTAAGGTCATTCCACGCAACAGAAGCAAGCTTTGCATAAACTTGACCAACATATAATTCCTCACAAACAGAGTTGAGAATCCAAGATAACACCACAGAGTTACATCTTTCCCATTGATTAGCCAAAACAGGATCATCAGTTGGTTTTTCACAAGTTCCATCCAAAAAACCAATTTTATTTTTAACATTTAAAGCCAATTCTAATGCACTAGCCCAAACAGTATAATTTTCTACACCTTTTAGTTTAAAGCTAATCAATGTGAGAGTGCTTGAGTCACTTGCATGCAAATACAAAGGGTCACTAGCCTCTATCTTGCTAACCAATGTAGCAGGATTAGAGTTACCCCCTCAGTCATTCTAATGATCTTCACTATCACAGACAATCAAAAACAATCAATCAAGTAAGAACAGATAACCACAGCAGACCACCAAAAATACAAGAACCAATAGCACAGATTTTCAAGAACACATGACACTTAATCAAGATCTAACAGCACAGGTTAGAAGACCCAGTCAGAGCCAGGTTTTAACACCATTCTTTGATGGCAGATCAAGGATTAACTGAGTTCCTAACCAGGCAAAACAATACAAAACACAATCAGATATAGAAACTATAAGCAGATAAGAGAAGGAACGATCTCACCCTTTGGACCTGAGCTGTTACAACTTTCACTTAGGGTCTAACAACTCAGGCAGCGCGTGACCGTGAGCGAAAACCACTGAACGGCGCCTCCAAGCTTCCTCACCTTCGCTTGGGGTGAGGTCTTGATCACCACTCGAGCAACCTTCTTTGATCACCACGAACCAGGAGCACAACTATCAGAACTCACAAATTAGGGTTTCAAACCGTCAAACCCTAAATCTGCGAGAATATGCAGCGGATAAACCCAGAATCAAGTTGATTCGAGAGACACACAGCCAAGAACGGAGAAATCGACCACAACAACTATTAGGGTTCGAAAATCCTAAATCGAGACCGGAACCCTAAATCGTGACCGGAACTAAAGAGAAAACTAACGGAATCAAAGCCAAGATGGCTCTGATACCATGTAAACTTTTGTGATTTGATACAGAAACAACTCAAACTCAGATCTACAAACACTGATTTGAACAAAGAACAACATGATCTACAAAACCTTACAAACGATAACGAAACGAAAACAAGTACACCTAATCAGATCATCACTGCGATGATCTGAACAATTAAAGATCTCGAAGACAAAGTCTCTACACGAACGCACAAATCAGAGACTCTTGACAATCGGAGAAGAAGGAAAAACGTACAAACTGAGCGAGAGATATTTTTGTGACTGCAAAAAAACTCTCTGCCCTAATTCGTGACACTCTCTTTTATATCAAGCTTAACCCGAACTGACCCACGGGTCTTCTTGTAACCGCAACAGCCAGCTACAAGCTTGATCCAGCCCATCAGCACCTTAGCCCAATCTTCCAGCCCAGCTCACACATGTGACATAACAAACAACACAATATAAGAAATATAAACACAACTTTAATGTTTGAATTATACTCTAATATAGAATTTTAACAGTTACAAATTTCTCACAACATCGTTGTGACGCGTTGTTCTTAGTCGATGATCATTCTGGTAGTCAAACGTGGAAGTGGTAAGAGTTCCCTTTATTATGCTAACTACTAACATTTTTTTATCATATCATAGCAAAGAGCCAAAGAGTGAAGTTGGTCGAGTCAAAAGAGATATTTGAAATTTGACCAAATCAATATCTTAACCAGATGTAATAACTAAATTTACATATTAGTTCACATTATTCATTTTAGAAAGTATATATTTTTATTGGTGGCTCATTCGGTATTAAAGATTTAGTGTAGTTGAATGTGGTTTTGACATGTGTCAATGCTGATGTGGACCTCCTAGAAATAAGACATGTGACACCCATTTTAATGATTTATTAAGATTAAATATAAAGATTTTAATGGTACTTTCGTGATTTCGTTGCAATATTAAAGATATTCACTGTAATCTTTCAGTATGGACAATTGCAATCTCGTCTTATGAAGACTCATTCGGGTATTGAAGATTTGTGAAAATAACGGAGCTATATATAAAGTGAAGTGATTTAATAATAAAACAATAACATTGTGAATGATCGGTTGTAATAATACTTTTTATGGATGAAATCATGAAATATAAGGATTATTTTTTTGAACAACATTTAAGGATTGGTATAATGGTTAAACTCTTACTTTATGGTTAAACTCTTA
>JBCNJP010012779.1:0-13331 GCA_039602395.1 Deinandra increscens subsp. villosa | reverse complement strand
TAAAATGAAAGTGGGGTTACACCAAGAACTCCAATGGTTTTCTTCTCCGGCCATCCTTCCGGCGTCTTTTCCGTGCTTTAAAGCCTAGCTCGCTGTTTGTGATTGGTTCCTAGCTTCCCTGTCACCTTCCCCTTAATCGTAGGTTCGATCTTTTGGATCGGTCCGGCTGAGATATCGGGAGGTACGAGTGAGGTTAGCGGCCGTTTCTATCTCAGTGCAGCTGGCAGTGTGATCGTGTGTGTGTCGTTTTGGATCATGGTGTTCAATCGGTGCGATGAAGGCGTTTGGCAGACTGTTTCAAGGAAGATTAGGCAAAGTAAGAAGGGTCGTGGCTGGTGGGAAAACAAATGGCCGGCGTCGGTGGTGTCTTTCTTTGTCAGTAATATCCCGGAGGGCTGCTCGAGATCCAGACTTTGGACGGAATGCAATCACTTCGGGAAAGTTGTCGACGTTTTTATCTCGTCCAGGAAAGGTAAACAAGGTGTCTCCTTTGGGTTTGTTAAGTTCGACGGCGTTAAAGATAAGTGGATGCTGGAAAAAGTGTTGGGTAAAATCAAGATGGATAACCAGGTTCTATCGGTCAATCTGGAACGATACGATAGAAATGGGAAGCAGGTTGTCCCGCCGGCTGTGGCTAGCAGTAATAGAACGGCTCCTAATCGGCAGTGTGTTTGGGATCGTATAGAAGCAGGCAACCTCTCGGGTGATAATTCGGTTGATGGCCGGAGGTGGCAAAGTGCCATGCATGGCTCATTTGCAGATGTTGTCAAGAATAAGAACGGTGGGGTTTCAGCAGCGAAAAAAGTCATTTTCAATGAGAAGGCTCAGGAATTCCGGAACACTTGGATCGGGTCTTCTCTGATTGGGAAGGTGGTTGACCTATATTCTTTGGAACATCTGCATGTCAAATTGGATCGGGAAGGCTTCAAAGAGTTGAAGATAAGACATGTGGGTGGCCTGACGGTGCTAATCTCTTTCGCCGGCGGGGAAGAGGCAGTGGTATTCAAGGAATGTATGGGCAAAAGGGATGATATATTTAAGACGCTGGAGCTCTGGGAGGGTCAGGCGGTTGAGATGGACAGAACCGTGTGGATTAAAGTCGCTGGAATCCCCCCTCATTTATGGAATGATGAGGTCTTCAGTCAGATTGGTAGTCTGTTCGGCGTGGTTGTTTGCCCGGCCGATGCGGATGATTGGGATGTTAATCTTGCCTGGAAAAGAATGGGAATATGTACGTCATCTTTTGAATGGATCAACGATCAGGTTCGTTTGGTGGTGGGTGATGCTGAGTTTTGTTGTAGGGTGACGGAATTAAACGAGGAATGGGCACCGGAGTTCGTGTGGGATCAACCTGGTCTTGAACAAGTTCCGGTGATTCCATCGGTGTCGTCGACGGTGGTGAAGATCCATAAGGTTGATGAACAGTCGCCGGAGGTGGGGGTACCCAATCAGGGAGTTGACCCGGTTGCTTCGAGTTCCTCAGTGGGAGAATCGAGGAGCTGTCCTAATGATGATGTCCGTCAAAAGAGCCCGGAGGCTGTTAGGGTTTCTAGTAATGGGGGGAATTTCGAGGAGGATGTTGTCAGGGAGGAGGAGGCTGTTATGTCTGGCGAGGGCAATTCTGTAAATTTGAAGAAGATTTTTAAAAGTGTTGGGCTTGGGTCAAATACATCCGGTTCGGTGGAAGGGAGATCTGGGTCTATGGGCCCAATTACCCGGTCCAAAGCTAAGTCCATGACCCAGGGAGTTATTAAAGAAGGAAAATTATGTAGGGCTAAAAGGGGATCGGGGAAGGATTGTAGTTCATTTGGGGAGGGTTCCGATAGTTCCAATGGGACTGATAATAACCTTTCCAGTAGTTCGTGCCATAGGAGGGAGGAGGAAGATGAAATTGATTTGGAGGTGCAGGAGACCATCAAGATAGCGGCAGGGGTGGGGGTTCGATTGGAGGGCAAAGAATGGAGGGTGAAGCAGGTGGTTATGGGTAAAAATGGCAGCGGTGTTTAATGGATTGCCTATCCTTAAATATCCGTGGGTTAAGGGATCGTCGGAAGATCCAGTGGGTGGTTGATTTGCGTCGGGAAAATCGGTTCTCTTTCTTGTGTCTTCAGGAAACGATCGCTAGGGATGGGAACAACCTTAATGTGCATCGCCTGTGGGGGAGGGGTAACTGTGAGTGGGAGTGGGTTAACTCGAGAGGAAAGTCTGGCGGGCTGCTTAATGTTTGGGATAAAGATAGATTTAAACTTCTTAAATCTATTAAAGACGATAATTTTCTTATATCGGTGGGATCGTTGAAGGGGTGTAGCGAGATTGTCAACATCGTCAACGTTTATGCTCCCCAAGGGGTCAAGGAGAAGAAAGATTTGTGGGACAAAATCTGTGGTTGGAAGGTTAAATTGCAGGGGTGGTGGATCCTTGCCGGGGATTTTAATGAAGTTCGTAGTAAAGATGAAAGAAGGTTCTCTTCCTTTAATCGAAAGGGATCGGAGGACTTCAATCGGTTCATTGATGAGGCTATGCTTAATGAATTTCGTATGGGGGGAGGGAAATTCACTTATATGGAAAAGAATGGGAAGAGCTTCAGTAAATTGGATCGTTTCTTGGTGTGCGATGGAATTTTCAATAATTGGCCGGATGCATCGGTCTTGGTTCTGTCCAAGAAGTGGTCTGATCATAGCCCGGTTCTTCTCAAGCTGTCTAAGGATGATTTTGGTCCCAGCCCCTTTAGATTTTTTTCTTCTTGGATGGGCCATAATGATTTCGAAGGTCTGATCGATAAGTGCTGCGCCGATTTCGTGCCTAATCAGTCCATGAGGCCTGATGAGATCCTGCTTGATAAACTTAAATTCATCAAGAACCAGATCAAAAAGTGGCGGCTGGAGGTTAATAAGGAAACAAACATGGAGAAAGAAAAGGCTTTGGATATTTGTAACAGAATGGAGAGAGTTGCTCAACTGTTTCCATTGTCCCCTGATGAGTCTAAGGCTTGGGAGGAGGCTAAACTTAGGCTTAAAAAGATTGAGGATAATCGCATCGAAGACCTTAGGCAAAAGAGCAGGATCAAGTGGGTAATCGACGGCGATGCTAATTCGAGTTTTTTTCATGGGTTGGTGAATAAGAACGTTGCTGCTAGCAGAATTAACGGGTTGGCGGTGAACGGTAATTGGGTAACGGATCCTACGATGATCAAAAAAGAGGTGTACAAGTTTTTTAAATTCAAATTTTCGGAGTCAAGGGAGTGGCGGCCTGAGTTTGTTTGCGAAGGTATTAACAGATTGGACGATGTTACTAGAGACGCAATGTCGGGGAGATTCTCTAAACAGGAAATTAAGGAGGCAGTTTGGGATTGTGGTAGCGATAAAGCCCCCGGGCCGGATGGGTTTACGTTTGCCTTCATCAAGAAATTTTGGAATCGGTTTGAAGATAATTTCTTTGAAATCTTTAACAGATTTTATGAGGATGGGTCGGTGGGGAGAGGTTGCGGGGCGGCGTTCATCCACTTAATAGCTAAAGTCCAAGATCCCAAGGAGCTTGGTGAATATCGGCCTATTAGCCTTGTGGGCCTTATCCCGAAAATTATATCCAAAGTTCTTGCAAATAGGATCAAAGGGCCGTTGGCGGGTCTTATTTCAGACTCTCAAATGGCGTTTCTTGGCGGTAGAAATATCTTGGATGGAGTTCTTATTGTTAACGAATTGGTCTCTTGGGCTAAGAAAATGAATAAACAAACTTTGTTGTTCAAGATCGACTTTGAAAAAGCTTATGATACGGTCGATTGGGGTTTTCTCGATAGTATGATGGAGAAAATGAACTTTTCGAGCAAATGGAGGGGGTGGATCCAAGGTTGTCTAAAAGCGTCTAGAACGTCGGTCCTAGTAAACGGATCTCCAACGTGGGAGTTTCAATGTCATCGGGGTGTTAGACAAGGAGACCCGATCTCTCCCTTTCTTTTTCTTATTGTGATGGAAGGTTTGCATCGGATGATCTCGAAGGCTTCGGAGATCGGTGTTTTCCAGGGGGTTCAAACGCCGTATGGTGGTCCGTGTGTGTCGCATCTCTTGTTCGCCGATGACGCAATTGTTATGGGACAATGGTCATTCCAAAACGTGGCTAATCTCGTGAGAATTTTAAGGGTGTTCGGTTTGGTGTCTGGGCTCAATATTAATTTGGCTAAGTGCGCCCTCTTTGGGGTCAAAGTGAATAAAGAGGAGGTCAAAAGGAAAGCGCTGCTTCTTAATTGTAAAAGTGGTGATTTGCCTTTCAAGTATCTTGGGCTTCTTGTGGGAGCCAACATGAACTTGATCAAAAGCTGGGAGGAGGTGTTCAAGGTGTTCGAGAAACGGCTTTCCCGGTGGAAGGCTACTAATCTTTCTATCGGAGGAAGGCTTGTCTTAGCCAAGGCGGTGTTGGAAAGCCTCCCTTCGTACTACTTGTCCATTTATAAGGCTCCGATTAAGGTTTTACAAAAACTCGAATCCATTAGATATCGGTTTCTGTGGGGAGGGAATGAATCGGATAAGGGCTGTATTCACTGGGTGGCCCGATCGGAGGTGGCTAAGCCCATCGAGGCGGGTGGTTTGGGCCTGGTCCCCTTCCATGTGGCGAACAAAAGCCTAATGGCGAAGTGGGCCTGGAGGTGGTTTGAGGAGCCCAACTCATTGTGGGTTAAGGTTGTGTGGAGTTGCCATAGAGGGGGGAGGTTCTCGGGGGTCCTGCCGGTCAAAAAAGGGAATGGGGGTTTGTGGTGCAGCATAATTAGGATGTTGGAGACTATCAAGGAGGATGGTTTGGATGTGGTGGGTCTGATCCAGAGGAGCCCGTCCGGTGTTAGGTGGGGGGGGTGACCCTTCGGGGTCCTTTTCCGTTGCCAATGTGCGGGGTTTGTTGAATTGGTATAGTCGGCCGATTGGGCTTGTTATGCCATGGAACAAACTTGTTCCAAATAAAGTGAATATTTTGTTTTGGCGTATTTTGAAAGACCGGATCGCTACTAAAGAGGCTCTCTCCAAAAGAAGAATTTCTATTAATGATCCTCGTTGTTTTCTTTGCTACGAGGAGATTGAGACGGTGTATCATCTTATGTTTGGATGTTGTGTGGCGGCTAAAGTGTGGGAGTTGGTGGCGGATTGGACCAAAGTCCCTCCAATCTTTGCTTTCGATCTCGTCGATCTCCTTAAGATTGTTGAAGAGTCCCGGTTTGATCGGAAGGCTAAGACGATTTTTTTCGCTATCATATTAGCTTCTTGTTGGTGCATTTGGTGTGCTCGCAATAAAGCTACGTTTGAAGGGTGCAAGACTACCGCGGTTGTGGTGTTCAAGGACATTAAGTGTACGAGTTTTTTGTGGGTTAAACAAAGGGGTAGATGGTCTAGTTTAACTTGGGAAGAGTGGGATAGTTTCTCGATGTAATCCTCACTCTTATTTCCTGTTTTGTTTGGCTTTCCCTTTCCCGGCTTCTTGCCGGGGGGTGTGGTAATGTGATTTCGCTGTTAAAAAAAAAAATAAAAAAAAATAAAATAATAACAAGTTAACAACAATCTGTGTCCAGATCTAAAAATACGATGTTAAGAACTACGATCGATTTGAAAAACTCAGAAAATCAGAAATCAAAGAACAATACGATCGATTTCTTGAGTACTGATTTGAGAGTGCATACCTGCAGGTCGATGAAACAATGTTGAACTTCGAGAGGTGATTTGAGAGCGAGGTGATTTCTTGAGTACGGATTTCTTGAGGAACTGTGAGCGTGGTGATTTAAGAGGAAGGAACAGAGATCGTCGCAAGGAACTAGGGAGATAGCGTAACCCTATTTTTGAACTTTGGAACTTGGAATGGAAAGTAATAATTGTGATTTTGAAAAAATAAAACCTACCATGTTAAGAATCATACGCATGGTTAGAGACTTGGAGGCTATTAGTATTCCGCTAATTCCACCTTCCCGCCTTCTAAATTGCAAGTTCGGTCAAACGGTTCGGTTATATTTACGAGTCGGTTCGGTTAACCGCATATTTCTAAGGAAGTCGGTTCGGTTCGGTTAAATCGGTTAACCAAAACATCTCTGACCGAAACCGAACCGAGAATTACGGTTTTTGAATAATCCTTAACCGGACCGTCGGTTTTTGTTTCGGTTCAGTTTTTTTTTGTTCGGTTAAATCGGTTATTTCGGTTTTGTGTCGGTTAATTCGGTTTTTTGCTCACCCCTAACTGAAAGTCTGATATATTTTTGATAAATATAATTTGATTAGAACTTATATTAATGTTATTTTGGATAATTGTAACTTGTTTTAAACTTTATTAAAGTTTCTTAACGACATTTGTCGCGGTTAAAAGTTTATAAAATGTATATTGTAATTTACATGTTTGAATAGTCAATTCGGTTTGACCGTCCGGTTTAAAAATCCGGTTTTAAAACATTGGTATATTTAGCTATTTGAGATATTTTTTTTATAATTATGAGAAATATAAATTAATAGTTAGTCGATATAGACCCAATGGGCATGCCCGAAACCCCGGATATACCCGATACCCAATAGGTAAATACCCGCTAGAAACCCGACGGATTTTCGGCCGGGTATGAGACACACTTTAATAACCGGGTATGGGATTAAGATTACTTAAATCCGTCCTAAACCCGCCCCATTACCATCCCTAGTCGCAGGTTTTAGTTAGCCCTTTTTTTGGGGAAGCACTTAGAAATTTCCGAATGTAACAATAAATATAGATTTTGGTTTTTTCTTGATAGTTTTCATAATGATGGGTTATTGATTCATTCGATTATTTTTATTTCTCAAGTATATAATTCGAAGATCGCCATTAAGAGAAAACTCATTATAGGTGAGAAAACGTCTAGTTCAATTCGGGACCTTATTTTTTTATCACATGTGAGACTTGAACTCAAAACGTTCCAATTTTGATATCTTCGGGCGCCTCACATCAACTACTTGGTCCGCGGATCATTAGTGATAAAGGATATGTATCAATTTATAAACTTTTAAGAGGATATAAATTGGATTAAGACATGGTTGTTTTATTATAGGTCTCCACAGCCTCATTAGCACTCTTTGAGTTTATTGCAATGTATCAGCGCAACATTCATTAGAGGGGGCAGTGAGTTACTTCAAGTCTTGTTCAAGTTTCAATGTTTCAAATGTTAAAATATTTTAAGATCAAATAAAATGTGTTTCATGTGAACTACAATGCTATATTTTATTTGATGGGGCAACTTGAATTCTGTTAGGGTCATTTTAACGGCAGTCTATTTATTTTCAACACAACTAAAACATGCATTATTTAGGAAAAAAGGAAGTATTGATTATTATCGGTCAATATGCAGTAGTTAGATTAATAAAATCTAATTTTTCTAGTTTTAATAGTTAAAATCACATTTCTTTAAACGGTAAATTTTTATCCACCACAAGATCTAAACTCTCACCACTTGAAAAGACAAAATATTACCAAACAGAACAATACCATTAGACCAAAGACATTTTGGTTAATGGTTAAAATCACTACATCTACATTTTTTATAATTTGAAATCATAACCTCTTTAATAACAAACTATCATACATTTTTTATAATTTGAAATTATAACATCTGCAATAACAAATTATTACTTTATCATCAAGTTGTCTTTTGCTCTCTTTTTAAGTTTGATGGTCTAAATTATTAAGTGTTTTAATCGTAGGTTAGATATCATTTATAAAGAAAAAAAACTTAATTTTAACTTTGATGAATTTTAGCTGTTCAAAAAAAAAAAAAAAACTTTGATGAATTGATGAATAAATCATAAATGAATTGATTTTGTGGCCAATGGCCGTTAGGTCTAATAGCAATTATAATGTTACAGAGAATAAGTCAATTAAAAACTAACTATATTTCTTAATGATTAAAATCATTATATTTGTATTTTATATAATTTGAATTTATTATAAATTCTGTCTTTTAGGTTTACAAGTTTTGTAAGAATTATTCTTAAACTTCAGATAACATCGTGTGTCCTTTATATTGTACAAATGTTACACTGAATGTCCTTTAATTAGTGTCTTTTATATTGTCTTAAAGTTACATTGAGCGTCATTTGGCCTAACGAATAAAATTTGGCCAAATGACACTAACGTTTGTACAATATAAATGACACTCAATGTTATTAGTAAACTATAAGAACAATTCTTACAAAACGTATAATCTTTTGATTAAGAAGGTGTCACTTTATAACACCTAACCTAAATGTCTTCTTGAGCACCTTGGTGTGCTACGTTAAATTAAGTTTAAGAATAGTAGGGTTGGGTTCTATAGAAAACCAATATTTTATAAAAAACCAAAAAACCAAGGAAAAAAATTATTTTTTTTTAAACTTTTTTTATATGTTTCTTTCATGATTTTAAGAATATTGGAAAAAGAAAAAACTTTAAAAACGTTTTCGAGTTTTTTTTAAAAATAAAATAAAATTCGAATTTTAGCTTGAAATTAATATTGCACTATGCAACAATAATATAAAATTGGTTTATGAATGTCAATTCTTTGTTTTTTACATTATTCGCATAAACCACATTCATATTTAAGTTAAGTCTCTTGTTTTTAAGTAGTTTTAATTATAATGCATTATGCAATACTATTGGTACTATTGCATGATGCAATAATAAAAAATCACTAAACTTTTTATTTTTTAAATTTTTTTTCCCATAAATAAAGCTAATAAAATTATAGAATTTTTGGTGAAATTATTTTTAAAAAATATTAATATATGAAGAAGTTATAGAGAAAAAAATGTTGGTTTTTTGGTTTTCTGGATAATTATTGGTTTTCTATAGATCAATCCCTAGTAATCATAAATTTAGAAGTTAAAAACTCATGATAATTATTTCTTTGATTTTTCTTATTAAATTAAAATATTAAAATATATAATAATATAAAGATAACTGTTAAGTCATTAAATATTTATAAATAATTTTATACTTGTTTATAAACTTTATATATCTTTCTAAATCAGATCAAACTCGGATGTTTAAACTATAACTAATTTCTTTTTCTATAATCCATAATTTCTTTACAGTGTCATTTTGTTTGTATTCACATAAAAAATATAGTATTAACTTGAATAAATATTTACACATTTGACATTTATTAGGTATGGGAGGGTGTTTATGGTTTGGTTTGAAACTGTCCAAATTGATCACCCGTTCCGTTTCATAATCGGTTTTCCATTTTATGTTTGGCTTGCGGTTTTGAATAAACCATACAAAACTACGGTTTTGAGTAAACCATACAAAACTAAACTGGAACATATAATTAAATATTAAATATATTATAATATATTAATTAGATATTTAATTTTTTCTATGATATGAAATGTAACTATGTTATATAAATTAAAGTGGGCTAAGAGCTAAAGGTTGAGCCCACGTGCTTTTTAGTACATGTAGTCATAATTAAGAAGAGTTGATTTAATACTTTCAAACTAATCAAAACACGCAACTCCTATTCTCTTAGGTCATTGGTATACGCGCGTTATAAGTGGTGTTGAAGGGGACAACAGCATGGAACACCGCCCCCTTCGCGTTTTGAGTGTAGGAAAACCGTTCGTAAATTTTAAATAAAATAAATATTTTAATTAAGTACGATTACAACAAAAGAAATAAAACTAATTTATTACAATACACTTGAAATGAGATCCTACTACTACTACTACTATTACAGGGAAATAAATGGTTGCAATACAAAGAAATAAAATAAAAACAACTATTGGCTGAGGGGGAGGTACCCAAGGCATTGTAATGGGGAGGTCTTGGGTTCTAAGTCCCGCTCGTAACAAAAAATAAATAAATGGGGGGTTACAGGCTGGGCCAGTGGGTGTTCTGCACTTATGGTGAGTTTCCTCCTCGATGGGGATTAGAGATGATCGGGTGGGTGGGTAATGCCCCCGTCAGTGATCCAAAATTGCCGTTAAAAAAATGGAAATGAATAAGAGAAAAGACAAAAGGAAAGAAACATGCAAATAATATTAATTAAGGAAGACGAACAGAAGGTTTTGATAATGGTTTTAAGAAACAATTATTATATAATTTTATAAAAGGTTTTTTAAGGTTTTGAGAAAAGATGAAAACGAAAAAGCTTTTGGCGAAGGCTTCGGGTCAAAACCCGGGTCCCTTAAAACAAATTCCGGGTCTACCGAAGATCCGTTTTGTTTCCGAGGGTACAATCGCCTAAACCGTATTGTACGGTCGGGATAACTTTAAGCTTGAAAATACCTTTAATTTCTCGAAGACCTGACGAACAAGATGAATATTGGAAGAGATGAAGATGAGAGAGAGAGAAAGAATTCTGTAGGATGAATTCGGTGTGTTTTGCCTCAACTAATGAGGCTGTATTTATAGTGGATGGGAGCCTTGGAGAGCACACTAAGTTAATTCGTAGTCAAACTTTGCATTAAACGTCTTTAATGCAAATTGATTTCTAATTAACGCGAAATTACCTTAATTAGCTCAAAAACGCGTTTACACAGCTGTCATTCCGGAAGTACTCCGCGTAACAGCTGTTTTCCGGAAGAACTGATCTTCCGGTCCGTTCCAACTTCAACCGGAAATTCTTCTAGTTCAACTTCCGCTTGAACTTCAACCGGAACTACTGTTCAGGTTGAACTCGGTTCCGCCCGGACCACACAGGTCCGCTTGAACCTGTTTTCCGCTTCAACTCACATTCCGCTTGAACTTCTCCGCCTGGTCTCCAACCGGACCAACTTCCGGTTGAACTCAAAAATAATAAGGCGGCTCTCAAGCGGCTCGCGGCGATGCGAGCGTGCGAAGTGCAAAGTGCGCCATCAAAGCGCCACATTGCGCCTCATACGCCCACGCCACGCGCGTGCGCGTGTGCGAGTGCGAGTGCGAGTTAGGGGTGCTTCGCACCCCTCAGGGTCCAAGGGATGTGTCCTACTAGAGGAAACAATAGTTGGTAAGGTTCCCACCTTATAAACCACTTTTGGTTTCATCCCCCAACCAATGTGGGATGAGTTCACATGCTATACTTAGCATTTTCTCTCTTATTTTCGCAGCTTTAACAGCTTTGAAACCTCAACTTTGAGCATCGATATCTCATTCATACGAGCTCGGATTTGGACGTGGTTTGATGCGTTGGAAAGCCCTCACAACGTACTACACAAACCTATAAAATACAGAGGCAACAACCTATGTTATCTGTATTTTATTTTAGTCCAAAGTTGGTGAAAAAACTCATTTTCACACTTAGTGAAAAAACTCATTTTCTACTAGTTTTTCTCCCAAAACTCCAACAATCCCCCACATGAATGGGTATCGATCTATTCTTCAAGAATCAAAGGCAATTTCGGCAGTCCAGTATTGCAGGATAGGTAGGTGTCCCCTTTGAACCTTCCTTTGTGAAGTATACTTGGGTTACTGGTGTTTGGTAGACGCGATGTCTTTGAACCAACCCCCCGTTTGTGTAACCGTTATTATACCCACACAACACTTTCTCTAACTTGGTTAGCCCTCATTGTCGTGTCCAATCATGGTCCTGGAACACTTGCCTTGTTTCGCTAGAGCTCTAGGATTTGTGCCTAACAAATCCTTCGAAGCGACCACACTTCTCTCTTGCATAGGTGATTACCACAATCATTAAAAGCATTGGTATTATGATTTACTCAAAATCATCTATGACTTACACAAAGTCATTGACCATCGTATGCTTAACCTCACACACTTCACTGTTTGGTGATAGGAATGTAGTAGGAAGTACACAACTCCCTTTTAAGATTTTAGGGTACTCCCCCACAGTGACCTTAGCCAATGCAATTAGGTTGTCTTATTGAACCTAGAGCCCGGGATCTCCATTTTCATAGGTTAGGTTTTCCTTCGCATCAGCTTTTAACCCAATGCGCTTTAGTCCCATTCCCCTTGACGACTTCAAAACTAACTCTTTGCTTAAGCCTTTTGTAAACGGATCCGCAGTGTTATCCTTTGACTTCACATAGTCAATTGAAATAACTCCGGTAGAGATTAGTTGTCTTACCGTATTATGTCTACGTCCAATGTGCCTTGATTTTCCATTGTACATCATGGATTGGGCACGCCCAATTTCCGATTTACTATCACAATGTATGCAAATAGCCGTCATTGGCATAGGCCACCTTGAAATTTCTTCCACAAATTGATGTAGTCATTCCGCCTCTTCACCAGATTTATCCAAGGCGATGAACTCAGATTCCATTGTGGACCGCGCTATAACACTTTTGCTTAGCCGATTTCCAAGCAATAGTCGCGCCACCAAGCATGAATACATACCCGCTTGTTGATTTTGAATCCTTTATATCCAAAATCCAATTCGCATCACAATATCCTTCAATAACTGCTGAGTCTCGGGTATAATGCACTCCATAGTCTCTCGTGTATCTTAAGTACCTTAGTAGACGAGTCATTGCTTTCCAATGTACCGCGCACGGATTACTCGTGTACCGGCTTAGTCGGCTCACAACATAAGCCAAATTTGTTCTTGTACATGTCATAAGATACATGAGACTCCCAATCACCCTTGAGTACTCCAACTGAGTAACCCCTTTTCCTCTATTCTTAGCAAGATGAAGGGTAGTATTAACCGAGTTTGAGACACACTCTTATCTCCTGCGTTGAACTTCTCAAGGATTTTGTCCACATAGTGAGATTGACTCAAGACAATACCATTTGGGGTTCTGATGATTTTTACACCAAGTATCACATCTGCAAGCCCCATGTCTTTCATGTCAAATCTCGCTTTCAACATGTCTTTAGTATCTTTGACCATCTTATCATCACTCCCAATGATAAGCATGTCATCTACATAGAGACATATGAATCACATAACCTCTAGGTGTGTCCTTCGCATAGACACACTTGTCGCACTCATTTATTTTGAATTCGTTGTCAAGCATGACACGGTCAAACTTCTGGTGCCATTGTTTTAGGAGCTTGCTTCAAGCCATACAAAGACTTGACGAGTCTACACACCTTGCCTTCTTGGCCAGGAGCGGTAAAACCCTCGAGTTGTTCCATGTCGATCTCTTCATCTAAATCACCGTTTAGAAACGTGGTCTTTACATCCATTTGGTGAACCTCCAAATTTCGTAAAGCCGCTATAGCAAGCACCAACCTTATCGAGGTTATGCGAGTAACATGTGAGTAAGTATCAAAGTAATCCAGACTCTCCTTTTGTCTGTATCCTTTGATCACTAGCCTCGCCTTGTACTTGTCAATGGAGCCATCGGCTTTGAACGTCTTCTTGAATATCCACCGATATCCAAGTGGTTTGCAACCCTTAGGAAGATCGACAAGCTCCCAAGTTG
>JBCNJP010012778.1:0-13332 GCA_039602395.1 Deinandra increscens subsp. villosa | reverse complement strand
ACACAACTTATTGGTTATATACACACCTTATTGGGACTCATTGGTCCCAACTGACCCTTATTGCCCTTAAACACACATTATTGGTCCATCATTGGTCCTAAACACAACTTATTGGTTATATACACACCTTACTAGGACTTATTGGTCCTAACCGACCCTCATTTCCCCACTAAACACACCTTATTAGGCCATCATTGGTCCTAAACACAACTTATTGGTTATATACACACCTTAGTGGGACTCATTAGTCCCAACTAAACACACCTTATTGGGCCATAATTGGTCGTAAACACAACTTATTGGTTATATACACACCTTATTAGGACTCATTGGTCCCAACTGACCCTCATTGCCCTTAAACACACATTATTGGGCCATCATTGGTCCTAAACACAACTTATTGGTTATATAAGACACACCTTTCTAGGACTTATTGGTCCCAACCGACCCTCATTGCCCTACTAAACACACCTTATTGGGCCATCATTGGTCCTAAACACAACTTATTGGTTATATAAGACACACCTTTCTAGGACTTATTGGTCCCAACCGACCCTCATTGCCCTACTAAACACACCTTATTGGGCCATCATTGGTCCTAAACACAACTTATTAGTTATATACACACATTATTGGGACTCATTGGTCCCAACTAACCCTCATTGCCCCTAAACACACCTTATTGGGCCATCATTTGTCATAAACAAAACGTATTTGTTATATACACACCTTAGTGGGACTCATTGGTCCCAACTAAACACACCTTATTGGGCCATAATTGGTCGTAAACACAACTTATTGGTTATATACACACCTTATTAGGACTCATTGGTCCCAACTGACCCTCATTGTCCCTAAACACACTTTATTGTGCCATCATTGTTCCTAAACACAACGTATTGGTTATATACACACATTAGTAGGACTCATTGGTCCCAACTAAACACACCTTATTGGGCCATAATTGGTCGTAAACACAACTTATTGGTTATATACACACTTTATTATTGGGACTCATTGGTCCCAACTGACCCTCATAGCCCTTAAACACACATTATTGGGCCATCATTGGTCCTAAACACAACTTATTGGTTATATACACACCTTACTAGGACTTATTGGTCCCAACCAACCCTCATTGCCCTACTAAACACACCTTATTGGGCCATAATTGGTCATAAACACAACTTATTGGTTATATACACACCTTATTGGGACTCATTGGTCCCAACTAACCCTCATTGCCCCTAAACACACCTTATTGGGCCAACATTTGTCCTAAACAAAACGTATTAGTTATATACACACCTTAGTGGGACTCATTGGTCCCAACTAAACACACCTTATTGGGTCATAATTGGTCGTAAACACAACTTATTGGTTATATACACACTTTATTGGGACTCATTGGTCCCAACTGACCCTTATTGCCCTTAAACACACATTAATGGTCCATCATTGGTCGTAAACACAACTTATTGGTTATATACACACCTTATTGGGACTCATTGGTCCCAACTGACCCTTATTGCCCTTAAACACACATTATTGGTCCATCATTGGTCCTAAACACAACTTATTGGTTATATACACACCTTACTAGGACTTATTGGTCCTAACCGACCCTCATTTCCCCACTAAACACACCTTATTAGGCCATCATTGGTCCTAAACACAACTTATTGGTTATATACTCACCTTAGTGGGACTCATTAGTCCCAACTAAACACACCTTATTGGGCCATAATTGGTCGTAAACACAACTTATTGGTTATATACACACCTTATTAGGACTCATTGGTCCCAACTGACCCTCATTGCCCTTAAACACACATTATTGGGCCATCATTGGTCCTAAACACAACTTATTGGTTATATACACACCTTACTAGGACTTATTGGTCCTAACCGACCCTCATTGCCCTACTAAACACACCTTATTGGGCCATCATTGGTCCTAAACATAACTTATTGGTTATATACACACCTTAGTGGGACTTATTAGTCCCAACTAAACACACCATATTGGGCCATAATTGGTCGTAAACACAACTTATTGGTTATATAAACACCTTATTAGGACTCATTGGTGCCAACTAACCCTCATTGTCCCTAAACCCACTTTATTATGCCATCATTGGTCCTAAACACAACGTATTGGTTATATGCACACATTAGTGGGACTCATTGGTCCCAACTAAACACACCTTATTGGGCCATAATTGGTCGTAAACACAACTTATTGGTTATATACACACTTTATTGGGACTCATTGGTCCCAACTGACCCTCATTGCCCTTAAACACACATTATTGGGCCATCATTGGTCCTAAACACAACTTATTGGTTATATAAGACACACCTTTCTAGGACTTATTGGTCCCAACCGACCCTCATTGCCCTACTAAACACACCTTATTGGGCCATCATTGGTCCTAAACACAACTTATTAGTTATATACACGCATTATTGGGACACATTGGTCCCAACTAACCCTCATTGCCCCTAAACACACCTTATTAGGCCATCATTTGTCCTAACCAAATCGTATTGGTTATATACACACCTTAGTGGGACTCATTGGTCCCAACTAAACACACCTTATTGGGCCATAATTGGTCGTAAACACAACTTATTGGTTATATAAACATCTTATTAGGACTCATTGGTGCCAACTAACCCTCACTGTCCCTAAACCCACTTTATTGTGCCATCATTGGTCCTAAACACAACGTATTGGTTATATACACACATTAGTGGGACTCATTGGTCCCAACTAAAAACACCTTATTGGGCCATAATTGGTCGTAAACACAACTTATTGGTTATATACACACTTTATTGGGACTCATTGGTCCCAACTGACCCTCATTGCCCTTAAACACACATTATTGGGCCATCATTGGTCCTAAAAACAACTTATTGGTTATATAAGACACACCTTACTAGGACTTATTGGTCCCAACCGACCCTCATTGCCCTACTAAACACACCTTATTGGGCCATCATTGGTCCTAAACACAACTTATTGGTTATATACACACCTTATTAGGACTCATTGGTGCCAACTAACCCTCATTTTCGCTAAACCCACTTTATTATGCCATCATTGGTCCTAAACACAACGTATTGGTTATATACACACATTACTGGGACTCATTGGTCCCAACTAAACACACCTTATTGGGCCATAATTGGTCGTAAACACAACTTATTGGTTATATACACACTTTATTGGGACTCATTGGTCCCAACTGACCCTCATTGCCCTTAAACACACATTATTGGGCCATCATTGGTCCTAAACACAACTTATTGGTTATATAAGACACACCTTTCTAGGACTTATTGGTCCCAACCGACCCTCGTTGCCCTACTAAACACACCTTATTGGGCCATCATTGGTCCTAAACACAACTTATTGGTTATATAAGACACACCTTTCTAGGACTTATTGGTCCCAACCGACCCTCATTGCCCTACTAAACACACCTTATTGGGCCATCATTGGTCCTAAACACAACTTATTAGTTATATACACACATTATTGGGACTCATTGGTCCCAACTAACCCTCATTGCCCACTAAACACACCTTATTGGGCCATCATTGGTCATAAACAAAACGTATTTGTTATATACACACCTTAGTGGGACTCATTGGTCCCAACTAAACACACCTTATTGGGCCATAATTGGTCGTAAACACAACTTATTGGTTATATACACACCTTATTAGGACTCATTGGTCCCAACTGACCCTCATTGTCCCTAAACACACTTTATTGTGCCATCATTGGTCCTAAACACAACGTATTGGTTATATAGCACACATTAGTAGGACTCATTGGTCCCAACTAAACACACCTTATTGGGCCATAATTGGTCGTAAACACAACTTATTGGTTATATACACACTTTATTGGGACTCATTGGTCCCAACTGACCCTCATAGCCCTTAAACACACATTATTGGGCCATCATTGGTCCTAAACACAACTTATTGGTTATATACACACCTTACTAGGACTTATTGGTCCCAACCGACCCTCATTGCCCTACTAAACACACCTTATTGGGCCATCATTGGTCCTAAACACAACTTATTGGTTATATACACACCTTAGTGGGACTCATTAGTCCCAACTAAACACACCATTATTGGGCCATAATTGGTCGTAAACACAACTTATTGGTTATATACACACCTTATTAGGACTCATTGGTCCCAACTAACCCTCATTGCCCCTAAACACACCTTATTGGGCCATCATTGTGTCCTAAACACAACGTATTGGTTATATACACACCTTAGTGGGACTCATTGGTCCCAACTAAACACACCTTATTGGGCCATAATTGGTCGTAAACACAACTTATTGGTTATATACACACTTTATTGGGACTCATTGGTCCCAACTGACCCTCATTGCCCTTAAACACACATTATTGGGCCATCATTGGTCCTAAACACAACTTATTGGTTATATAAGACACACCTTACTAGGACTTATTGGTCCCAACCGACCCTCATTGCCCTACTAAACACACCTTATTGGGCCATCATTGGTCCTAAACACAACTTATTGGTTATATACACACCTTAGTGGGACTCATTGAACCGTCCTCATTGCCCTACTAAACACACATTATTGGGCCATCATTGGTCCTAAACACAACTTATTGGTTATATACACACCTTACTAGGACTTATTGGTTCTAACCGACCCTCATTGCCCTACTAAACACACCTTATTGGGCCATCATTGGTCCTAAACATAATTTATTGGTTATATACACACCTTAGTGGGACTCATTAGTCCCAACTAAACACACCATATTGGGCCATAATTGGTCGTAAACACAACTTATTGGTTATATAAACACCTTATTAGGACTCATTGGTGCCAACTAACCCTCATTGTCCCTAAACCCACTTTATTGTGCCATCATTGGTCCTAAACACAACGTATTGGTTATATGCACACATTAGTGGGACTCATTGGTCCCAACTAAACACACCTTATTGGGCCATAATTGGTCGTAAACACAACTTATTGGTTATATACACACTTTATTGGGACTCATTGGTCCCAACTGACCCTCATTGCCCTTAAACACACATTATTGGGCCATCATTGGTCCTAAACACAACTTATTGGTTATATAAGACACACCTTACTAGGACTTATTGGTCCCAACCGACCCTCATTGCCCTACTAAACACACCTTATTGGGCCATCATTGGTCCTAAACACAACTTATTGGTTATATACAAACCTTAGTGGGACTCATTAGTCCCAACTAAACACACATTATTGGGCCATCATTGGTCCTAAACACAACTTATTGGTTATATACACACCTTACTAGGACTTATTGGTTCTAACCGACCCTCATTGCCCTACTAAACACACCTTATTGGGCCATCATTGGTCCTAAACATAATTTATTGGTTATATACACACCTTAGTGGGACTCATTAGTCCCAACTAAACACACCATATTGGGCCATAATTGGTCGTAAACACAACTTATTGGTTATATAAACACCTTATTAGGACTCATTGGTGCCCAACCTAGACCCTCTATTGTCCCTTAAACACCACATTTATATGGTGCCATCATTGGTCGTAAACACAACTTATTGGTTATATACACACATTATTGGGACTCATTGGTCCCAACTGACCCTCATTGCCCTTAAACACACATTATTGGGCCATAATTGGTCCTAAACACAACTTATTGGTTATATACACACCTTATTAGGACTCATTGGTCCCAACTGACCCTCATTGCCCTCTAAACACACATTATTGGGCCATCATTGGTCCTAAACACAACTTATTGGTTATATAAGACACACCTTAGTGGGACTCATTGGTCCCAACCGACCCTCATTGCCCTACTAAACACACCTTATTGGGCCATAATTGGTCGTAAACACAACTTATTGGTTATATACACACCTTATTGGGACTCATTGGTCCCAACTGATCCTCATTGCCCTTAAACACACATTATTGGGCCATCATTGGTCCTAAACACAACTTATTGGTTATATACACACCTTACTAGGACTTATTGGTTCTAACCGACCCTCATTGCCCTACTAAACACACCTTATTGGGCCATCATTGGTCCTAAACACAACTTATTGGTTATATACACACCTTAGTGGGACTCATTAGTCCCAACTAAACACACCATATTGGGCCATAATTGGTCGTAAACACAACTTATTGGTTATATAAACACCTTATTAGGACTCATTGGTGCCAACTAACCCTCATTGTCCCTAAACCCACTTTATTGTGCCATCATTGGTCCTAAACACAACGTATTGGTTATATACACACATTAGTGGGACTCATTGGTCCTAACTAAACACACCTTATTGGGCCATAATTGGTCGTAAACACAACTTATTGGTTATATACACACATTTATTGGGACTCATTGGTCCCAACTGACCCTCATTGCCCTTAAACACACATTATTGGGCCATCATTGGTCCTAAACACAACTTATTGGTTATATAAGACACACCTTACTAGGACTTATTGGTCCCAACCGACCCTCATTGCCCTACTAAACACACCTTATTGGGCCATCATTGGTCCTAAACACAACTTATTGGTTATATACAAACCTTAGTGGGACTCATTAGTCCCAACTAAACACACATTATTGGGCCATCATTGGTCCTAAACACAACTTATTGGTTATATACACACCTTACTAGGACTTATTGGTTTAACCGACCCTCATTGCCCTACTAAACACACCTTATTGGGCCATCATTGGTCCTAAACATAATTTATTGGTTATATACACACCTTAGTGGGACTCATTGGTCCCAACTAAACACACCATATTGGGCCATAATTGGTCGTAAACACAACTTATTGGTTATATAAACACCTTATTAGGACTCATTGGTGCCAACTAACCCTCATTGTCCCTAAACCCACTTTATTGTGCCATCATTGGTCCTAAACACAACGTATTGGTTATATGCACACATTAGTGGGACTCATTGGTCCCAACTAAACAACACCTTATTGGGCCATAATTGGTCGTAAACACAACTTATTGGTTATATACACACTTTATTGGGACTCATTGGTCCCAACTGACCCTCATTGCCCTTAAACACACATTATTGGGCCATCATTGGTCCTAAACACAACTTATTGGTTATATAAGACACACCTTACTAGGACTTATTGGTCCCAACCGACCCTCATTGCCCTACTAAACACACCTTATTGGGCCATCATTGGTCCTAAACACAACTTATTGGTTATATACACACCTTATTGGGACTCATTGGTCCCAACAACCCTCATTGCCCTAAACACACCTTATTGGGCCATCATTGGTCCTAAACACAATCTTATTGGTTATATACACACCTTAGTGGGACTCATTAGTCCCAACTAAACACACCATTATTGGGCCATAATTGGTCGTAAACACAACTTATTGGTTATATACACACCTTATTAGGACTCATTGGTCCCAACTGACCCTCATTGTCCCTATAAACACACTTTATTGGGCCATCATTGGTCCTAAACACAACTTATTGGTTATATACACACCTTAGTGGGACTCATTGGTCCCAACTAAACACACCTTATTGGGCCATAATTGGTCGTAAACACAACTTATTGGTTATATACACACCTTATTGGGACTCATTGGTCCCAACTGACCCTCATTGCCCTTAAACACACATTATTGGGCCATCATTGGTCCTAAACACAACTTATTGGTTATATACACACCTTACTAGGACTTATTGGTCCTAACCGACCCTCATTGCCCTACTAAACACACCTTATTGGGCCATCATTGGTCCTAAACATAATTTATTGGTTATATACACACCTTAGTGGGACTCATTAGTCCCAACTAAACACACCATATTGGGCCATAATTGGTCGTAAACACAACTTATTGGTTATATAAACACCTTATTAGGACTCATTGGTGCCAACTAACCCTCATTGTCCTACTAAACCCACTTTATTGTGCCATCATTGGTCCTAAACACAACTTATTGGTTATATACACACCTTAGTGGGACTCATTAGTCCCAACGACTAGACAACATTGCTTATTGGGCCATCGATTGGTCTAAACGACAACTTATTGGTTATATACAAACCTTATTCGGGACGACATTGTCCAATCTCAGGGGACATGATTGTGACACCCGAGAATTTCAAGGTTAACTTCCGTTAGACAAACCCGTTAGTTACGTTATAAGTGTTAACTTAAGTAACTAATGCATAACTAGGCCGAATACGTCCACGACCTTTGGTTGATCACCGAACCCGTCCATATGTGTTATGTGTTCATCATTAATTGTCTTTATGTGCAATGTGATTTAAGTACATGACTTATTATTGTGAATAGCATGATTAATTGTAAATACTTGATTATGTGAAAACTGACCTGTTTTGGTAGCCAGCGAAACTAACGGGCGAAACTATAGTGTCGCCCGGTAGCCAGCTAAGCTATCCGTTAACTTGTGACTAGAGCTAGTTTCGCCTGGCCAGCGAAACTGCCAGCGAAACTAGCCTCTGATATAAATAAACTTAATAAACCCTAGTTTCTCCATTTGCCTCATTTCATCACCAACACACACACACACTCCTGGAACCTGGTCAGCCGAGAAAGTCACCCAAGGACCAAGATCTCAGCCTCTAGACCATCATCTCATCTCATCTATCGATTCTAGAATCAACCGTGAGTCCCAAAACTATGTTTCTTGCTTCTTCTATGTGTTTTCTCTTAAAAGCATGCCTAAATCTACATGAAATCACTTGATCTCTTAATATGTTGCTTAGGAATGCTAGATCTACCATAAAGTCAGAAACTTTACGTGTAAAAACATACCATAATGATGATTTATGCTAGATTAGGTCATTTTAGGTTAAAATGTGCTTTTTGGTGATTTGATGACAAAATGCATGTTAAACGTGTTAAAGTTGCTTGATTTATGTTGGTAAATGCCCATGTATGCTAAATGATGAATTGCATGTAAGATCAGAAGCTGTTAGGTTGATTTTTAGGCAAATCCGTATGTTTTTCGCGACCAGCGAAACTGCTGTTCTCTGGGCGAAACTAAGTAGCGAAACTATATCTCCTTCCAGCGACACTACCCAGCGAAACTATAGTGTCGCCGGGTAACCTGACCAGACCAGCTCGAGCGAAACTACCGAGCGAAATACCTGAACGAAAGTTCAAACCAGTTTCCCTGCGAAACTAGGCTAGCGAAACTGCGTCAGCAGTTTCGGGCGAAACTAGCCTAGCGAAACTGTGTCACCGGGCATTGCCTAGCGAAAGTGCTGCCCGAGCACCTAGCGAAACTGCCTAGCGAAACTGTGCTAGCGAAACTAAGACCTGACCTAAAAACCAAACTTGTGAAATTTGCTTAAGTATTATGCCATGACTTGCATGATTATGCCATGATGAAACATGTTTGATATCTGATCTATATGAACCCTTGTTTATGATCAACCATCGGTGTCGTGTGTCGATATGTCGTGTCTTAGCTTAACGTGCTATGTTATGGGCCATAGTGAACGTTGTTTGAAATGAATTAGACACAAGACTAATATATAAGACCTAAATGAATTATAGGTCTTCATTAGGAAGTCAATTCAAGGATAATTAAGCAAGTCTAGCCGAGCAACCAAAGGTGAGTGTCACTAACCCGCAAGGAAACGATCCCGATAGGGACGGAAAGAACAACTTGGAAATAATGCTGACAAAACTTACGAGTGCCGAGCACCGGACAAACACAAATTGACTGATTCTCACCAAGTGTTTATGGGAACACTTGGGGGAGGAATCAAGTCGTCGTTACGAAAAATAAAACTGATAAATGATTTTTGGTTTCGAAAGAAACCCTAATTGAAATGTTTTAATATGGCTAGCATAGGTTAAAGGCTTTAAACCAAATGATATCACATGATTTCTAAGGAATGTTTTTGGTTAAATAAAAAGTCCTCATAATTAATTGTGCCATTAATTCGTGGAAGCGAGGGGATGTTGGGTAGATCTACTGGAGTTTGACAAACTCCGCTCCGGGGCACTGGAGGTGCACGGGGAACAATATCAGCCTATTTGACACCGTGATCCCAGGAGGAGGACACGGGGGAGGCAAAAAGAGCAGTGACGAAAGTCCGCAAATAAAAATAAATGACGGTGGAACACCGCAGAATAATTAGTCAGCTTGGTACAATCTTCCTTAGTGCATGAAACTGACGGATTAGCTACCCGCGATATCGGTTGAGTTCTTTAATTCTTACAAGACTAAGCGCATATTAAATAATCGGTAATTGACGTTTAAAAGCATCGTTTTCATAAACAAAATATTATGTATGTATATGTTGACAAAAGAAATGATTATGAGACCGGGCCAATGCATGACAAGCCCACCGTGAACTCACCAGCCTTTTGGTTGACACTTGCGTGGTTTTAACTTTTGCAGATCGCTGAGGAGTATCCGGAGCAGGTTGACAGGGCACAAGAAAATGTTTACTTTTACTTGAACTAACTTGGGAATTTATATAACAATTTATGTTTTGTAATTAAAGCACGCGGTTAGTGCTAAGACATTTATGTTTACATTCCGCTGCGTAATCCTTTGATACTATTTTATTTATGAACATTTGGACTTTACTCTGATTCGTTTAGTATTTGTAACTAATGGTTGTGGTCCTGGTCTAGTCGCGCCCCTTAACGGTATAAACTCCGTTAGTGGTTAATTGGGGGTGTGACATATCTAAACACTCCTTATAGGGCCATCATTGGTCCTAAACAAAACGTATTGGTTATATACACACATTAGTGGGACTCATTGGTCCCAACTAAACACACCTTATTGGGCCATAATTGGTCGTAAACACAACTTATTGGTTATATACACACATTATTAGGACTCATTGGTCCCAACTGACCCTCATTGCCCTTAAACACACATTATTGGGCCATCATTGGTCCTAAACACAACTTATTGGTTATATAAGACACACCTTACTAGGACTTATTGGTCCCAACCGACCCTCATTGCCCTACTAAACACTCCTTATTGGGCCATCATTGGTCCTAAACACAACTTATTGGTTATATACAAACCTTAGTGGGACTCATTAGTCCCAACTAAACACACATTATTGGGCCATCATTGGTCCTAAACACAACTTATTGGTTATATACACACCTTACTAGGACTTATTGGTTCTAACCGACCCTCATTGCCCTACTAAACACACCTTATTGGGCCATCATTGGTCCTAAACATAATTTATTGGTTATATACACACCTTAGTGGGACTCATTAGTCCCAACTAAACACACCATATTGGGCCATAATTGGTCGTAAACACAACTTATTGGTTATATAAACACCTTATTAGGACTCATTGGTGCCAACTAACCCTCATTGTCCCTAAACCCACTTTATTGTGCCATCATTGGTCCTAAACACAACGTATTGGTTATATGCACACATTAGTGGGACTCATTGGTCCCAACTAAACACACCTTATTGGGCCATAATTGGTCGTAAACACAACTTATTGGTTATATACACACTTTATTGGGACTCATTGGTCCCAACGGACCCTCATTGCCCTTAAACACACATTATTGGGCCATCATTGGTCCTAAACACAACTTATTGGTTATATAAGACACACCTTACTAGGACTTATTGGTCCCAACCGACCCTCATTGCCCTACTAAACACACCTTATTGGGCCATCATTGGTCCTAAACACAACTTATTGGTTATATACACACCTTATTAGGACTCATTGGTGCCAACTAACCCTCACTGTCCCTAAACCCACTTTATTGTGCCATCATTGGTCCTAAACACAACGTATTGGTTATATACACACATTAGTGGGACTCATTAGTCCCAACTAAACACACCTTATTGGGCCATAATTGGTCGTAAACACAACTTATTGGTTATATACACACCTTATTAGGACTCATTGGTTCTAACTGACCCTCATTGCCCTACTAAACACACCTTATTGGGCCATCATTGGTCCTAAACATAATTTATTGGTTATATAAGACACACCTTAGTGGGACTCATTGGTCCCAACCGACCTCTCCCTACTAAACACACCATATTGGGCCATAATTGGTCGTAAACACAACTTATTGGTTATATAAACACCTTATTAGGACTCATTGGTGCCAACTAACCCTCATTGTCCCTAAACCCACTTTATTGTGCCATCATTGGTCCTAAACACAACGTATTGGTTATATACACACATTAGTGGGACTCATTGGTCCCAACTAAACACACCTTATTGGGCCATAATTGGTCGTAAACACAACTTATTGGTTATATACACACTTTATTGGGACTCATTGGTCCCAACTGACCCTCATTGCCCTTAAACACACATTATTGGGCCATCATTGGTCCTAAACACAACTTATTGGTTATATAAGACACACCTTACTAGGACTTATTGGTCCCAACCGACCCTCATTGCCCTACTAAACACACCTTATTGGGCCATCATTGGTCCTAAACACAACTTATTGGTTATATACACACCTTAGTGGGACTCATTAGTCCCAACTAAACACACATTATTGGGCCATCATTGGTCCTAAACACAACTTATTGGTTATATACACACATTACTAGGACTTATTGGTTCTAACCGACCCTCATTGCCCTACTAAACACACCTTATTGGGCCATCATTGGTCCTAAACATAATTTATTGGTTATATACACACCTTAGTGGGACTCATTAGTCCCAACTAAACACACCATATTGGGCCATAATTGGTCGTAAACACAACTTATTGGTTATATAAACACCTTATTAGGACTCATTGGTGCCAACTAACCCTCATTGTCCCTAAACCCACTTTATTGTGCCATCATTGGTCCTAAACACAACGTATTGGTTATATGCACACATTAGTGGGACTCATTGGTCCCAACTAAACACACCTTATTGGGCCATAATTGGTCGTAAACACAACTTATTGGTTATATACACACTTTATTGGGACTCATTGGTCCCAACTGACCCTCATTGCCCTTAAACACACATTATTGGGCCATCATTGGTCCTAAACACAACTTATTGGTTATATAAGACACACCTTACTAGGACTTATTGGTCCCAACCGACCCTCATTGCCCTACTAAACACACCTTATTGGGCCATCATTGGTCCTAAACACAACTTATTAGTTATATACACGCATTATTGGGACACATTGGTCCTAACTAACCCTCATTGCCCCTAAACACACCTTATTA
>JBCNJP010012777.1:0-13332 GCA_039602395.1 Deinandra increscens subsp. villosa | reverse complement strand
ACTCCGGAGGCGAGCGAAGCAGCAACGTCGCGTGCTCTGCTTGGTTCATCGGGAACCTGATAAAAAGAGAAGAGAATAGGGAAAGGAGGTCGCCGGTTTCTTTCTATGGTGACGTTGGAGGGAGGGAGCGAGGGGGGAGGACCGTCGTTAGGGTTCCAATGAGGGGGGGGGGGGGGCTAGAAATCGATTGGAAGGAGAGGAGGCTGGAAATCATCACGGTGGTGAGTGAGGATGGTGACGAGGGTCGCAGGTGGTGGGTGGTGATGGAGGAGGTGAGGTTGGGTTGAAGGTTAAAAAAAATTATAAATGACCCTTTTTTTTTTACAAATACCTCTCATATTGCTACCTCATTTGCCACATCAGATTAAAATGTCACCTAGACATGCCACCTAATCAAAAGTTAATGGAG
Source organism: Deinandra increscens subsp. villosa (assembly GCA_039602395.1). Classification (NCBI taxonomy): domain Eukaryota; kingdom Viridiplantae; phylum Streptophyta; class Magnoliopsida; order Asterales; family Asteraceae; genus Deinandra; species Deinandra increscens. The sequence goes on along the minus strand of JBCNJP010012777.1, from coordinate 12,923 downwards.
TTAGTCATCCGTTAGTTTGGGATTGCCAGAGGAAAATAGTTCAAAAGTTGGGCTCGTTAAAAAACATTTACTCAATTTGGATTATTATCGGTCAATTATTGATAGTTTGGATTATTTAAATCCAATAAGCCTAATAATAATAACGAGACTTGAGACCCGCGCGCTGCCGCGGGCGAGACGTCGAATGGAGTTTTTTTTTTGAAAGCGTAATGATGCTATAAGGGTTGTCGACCTGTCGCGCGATGCCGCGAGCGAGATGTGTGTTTTGAGAGAGATATAAGGAAATCCATATATAAAACCTTACAAAGAGATAGCACACAGATTTTAGGCACACTAAATTAGGCACACCGGATATAGATAAGAGAGATATATAAAACCTTACAAAGAGATAGCACACAGATTTTAGGCACACCGGATATAGATAAAGAGAGAGAGAGCACACGGGTTAAGCACACAAAGTTACAGCTCGCATTACACGTGTCAAATGCACATCGTGCCATTAATGTGAATGGAAGTAGTCATGTGTTATCCATTAAACAAAACTTATTATTGACAAAAGAAGAGTGTAAGGTAGTAGTATTTTGAGATCAAAATTCATCTCCTATAGTAGTGGTTGGAATTTTTTCTTTTAATTGTAGTTCAGTAGCATCCATCTAGAGAACAAAATTCTTCATTTGCTTTACCAAGTCTTTAATCTTGTTTTTTCTATTCTTTTTCATTTGCTTACCAAGTCTTTAACATTGTTTTTTCTAATCTTTTTCATTGGAAGCTTTCGCGATTAAGTACCCAAAACTTGGAAATTAAACTACCCAAAGCTTGGAAAGTAAACTTAAAATTAGCAAAAACATAAATTTCAATGATCTGAAAAATCACAAAGTAACTTATACCAAAAAGCAATCCCAGTTTTACAAATATGAAAAAATCAAATTACGAAATTAAAAACAAAAAATAAACCTTAAAAATATAAAAGTTAATGGAAAAACCAATATTGAAACGCCGGTATATATTGGGTATGTGAATTGGGTGAAGCATGGATCTAAGAGATGGAGTAAACCAAGAATGAAAAGTTCTGCAATGTCAGATATATATATATATATATATATATATATATATATATATATATATAGTATATATATATATTATGTCAAGAAAATAAGGTGAAAAAACAAAACACAAATCTTTAGAAAAGAAAGAAAGCATTGAAGACATAAGGCTCAGATTTAACAGATAATTCAGATTTATGTTACTCTGTCATATTATTGACACCGATCATGAAGAGGGCTGCGATAAACCAAAGTTTTACGCCTCCCGCTCCCCACAATCATGGATGCCAAAAACAGAGAAATAAAAAAATCATCACAGCCTCAATATTTCAACATACCATCAACAGTAGCTCAACATACTGTCATTTGTAAGCCTTTCGATGAGGCAAGTCTAAGACAGTAGAGTGAGCAAGAAAATGTAAGAACCACCAAAAGAAGGCAAGGCAACCGATCATATGCAACAACGGTTAAACCTACGTTTTCAATCTAACAATTAACCAAATAGAAAGCAAGCGACGTATCCATCGCCATTCTAAGCGAATCATAAGGGACAAAACCAAAGATTGTGGTGAGTCACAACCCACCTCCCAAATTGTCCATTTAATAAGAACGTATGGCAAAAATAGTACCAGTCATGTGTACAACTCAGATTTCACTTTTGATAATAAATAAATGAGATCAGAAGAGAAAGCATACATCAATCGCATAACATAATGAATGAGACCAAAATAATGTTCTTGCTCAGGCAATAATCCATCACAGCAAACCCATCCTCATTCCAAATCTGGGTTTTTGAGAACCCGAAAGCAGGCCAAAAGAAATAAAAAAAAGTGATCCAAATAACACAAACAACTCGCAATCCTACAGATAGAAAATCCAATTTCGTTTCAGATCTGGGTTATTGGAAACCCAAAAGCAAACCAAAACCGACACAATTGAGGTTCTTGCAAACACCAGGGATCAAAAACTCGTTTTCGGTGAGTTTTGTATTTTAAAACCCACAACATATCAGCACCCAAATCTAGGTTTTTTAAAAACCCGAAAGCAGACCAAAAGAAATCACAAACACTGAGCTAAATAACACAAACAACTCGCAAACCCACAGATAGAAACTCCAATTTCGTTTCAGATCTGGGTTATTGGAAACCCAAAAGCAAATCAAAACCGACACAATTGAGGTTCTTGAAAACACCAGGGGATCAAAAACCCGTTTTCGGGTGAGTTTTGTATTTTAAAACCCACAACATATCAGCAATAAATACAGCAAAGAAAATCGTTTTAGATGCGAGTACTTGAAAACCAAGAAGCAAACGATAAACCCATATAACTCACCGGAGAAAACGACCAAAACGCCGCCGCTTCAACGTCACCGGAGCAACGACGTGGTCGCTTCTACGTCACCGGAGAAATGATAACGCCCGTCACCCATGGGGCGACGACGATGATAACTTTGTAGAGAAGAACGGTTCTTCAGAGAGAGAGAAAAGGAGGATGAGAAAGAACAGTTCTTGAGGGAGAGAGAATAATAGGGTTTCTATGTAAATAATAAAATAAACCAAACAACTGGTGTGTCTATTTATCTCTCCACCCTCTTAATCAATATACACGTATCTGACATGTGTGTGGTAAGATAACAACGTGGAAGTCATCGGTGAGAGTGTGGTGAGTCACAACCCACCTCCCAAATTGTCCATTAAGAAAAAAAGAAAAAAAAAATAAAAAACCGTGGCTGCCACGTGGCTTACATGCAAAATGCCACGTTCGTATGAATAGTGCCAAATGTGAGTACACCTAAGATTTGTCAATTGATATATAATAATAATAATTATTATTATTATTATTATTATTATTATATATATATATATATATATATATATATATATATATATAGGGAATGAATATAATGAAAACCCTCTTGAGTTGTGAATACCTTGAAAACCCTCTTAGAGCCATAGATCTTCATGATCAATGGTTGTGGTTGAAAGAGAATCTTTTCTTTTTCTTTTACTTTTTTTTATAAAGGCTTTAATACCTAAAAGGATATTATAGTAATTTTGTATCTCTTTTCTCTCTCCTACTTTTTCACGTCTAAGACACTAATCATTGCTACTTTATCCTTTACTTCCGCCTTTCTTCTCTTATCTCTCTATTTTTCCTCTCTCTCTTTCTTTCTTTACTTTCTCTCTCTTACTTTTTCAATGCAAGACACTAAGTGTTACATATGTGAAAAATGATAAATCTCCATATATTATTTGAATTTACATATGTAAAAAATGTTACTGTTATTAAACATTTTGCTAACAGCATATTACATATGTAATGATACTACTATTAAGTATCCTGCTGACATCATTTTACATATGTAAATTATCTGGATATATGAAACAAAAAAAATGACAAATATATTTTATTATTTTGTAAGAAGTTGTTACAATCAACAATAAACATAAACATGTTTTATACGAAATGATTGAAAAAAATATAACAAGTTAACAAAAATATATAAAAGCTAATTGTTCTTGAATTTTTGATAATCAGCTTCATTTTTGACAAAAAAAAAATCTCGTAACATGCGAAGAAAAAATCACTTGTTCATATACGTAAACATCATAACATTTTACATATGTAAATTCAAGTAATTTACATATGTAATTTTCATCTAAATTTACGTATGTAGCACATGTAATTTACATATGAAAATTCAAATAATATATGGAGATTTAACATTAAACAAATAAAAGATTACATATGTAACGTAAGTTACATATGTAATTTAAATAGATAATAAGAGATAACATGTTACAAACATAAATTTACATATATAAATTTAAAATAGATAATGAGATATAACATGTTACGTAACAAAAATATATAAAAGCTAACAAAAGGATATAAAAACTAATTATTCTTGAGTTCTTAATAATCATCTAATAATCATATTCATCTGTATGTTACATATGTAAATTCAAATAATTTACATATATTAAATTCAAGTAATTTACAAATGTAAATTCAAATAATTAACATATGTAAATTCAAATAATTTACATATGTAAATTCAAGAAATTTACATATGTAAATTCAAGAAAAAAAAAAGTTAAATCAGTTTATATACGTAAACATCACAACATGTTGCATATGTAAATTCAGATAACTTACATATGTAAATCCAAGTAATTTACATACGTAAATTTTCGTCTAAGTTTACGTAACGTAACACAAGTAATTTACATATGTAAATTTAATATATATGGAGATTTAACATATGTAAAAAATGTATTATATTACAAATATTTATTATTAACTTATAAATATCCATTACAACAACATTTAAAAAACATAAAAAATAAATATAAAAGGTAACATAAATATATAAAAGCTAATTGTTCTTGAGTTCTTGATAATCATCTTCAACTTTGACACAAAATCTCGTAACCTACAAAGAAAACAAGTTCATCAATTCATATACGTAAACATCACAGTATGTTACATATGTAAATTCAAGTAATTTACATATGTAGCGCAAGTTACATATGTAAATTTAAATATATGATTAGATGTAAAATTGAAACAAACGTAAATTTACATATGTAACAATAAAATGCTTCAGTTTGTTCAAACATGACATCATTAATACTAGATGAAGAACCCTCATTGTTGACATTGTCTTGAATATTAGGATCTCCATTGGAAGCTTCTGAATAAAACATATGTAAGTAAATATAAAACTGTTGGGGGGGGGGGGGGCGCTGGGGATAAGAACAAAGAAATGTTAAAAAGAAAAAAACTCTTAGCATACCTTCATAAGATTGTCCATTGTTGATATTAAAACCATTGGATGATTCCTTACGATGCAAATGGTCTTCCAAATTGTGAGGAAACTGATATTGAGGAGATGACATTAAATTCGGAGGTTGCATTTTTCGGATTTTTAAGGTTTCTTGAAGTGCATTAATGCAGTTAATGGGTGTTCTTGATATGAAGAAGAAGAAGAAGAAGAAGAAGAAGAAGAGAGAAGAATTAAAAGATAAGTGTAAATGAAAATGAAGAAAAAAAATATAGGAAAGGGGTTATCTAGGAGGAAAAGGTGATGGGATGAGGGCATTGGAAAAACAAAATTCATAATTGATGGGAGAAAGAGTAAAATACAATCTTACCCTTTAGCATAAGACAAAATAAAGTGAGGTGGATAAACTCACAACCCTTGGATGGGTTTTCAGAGATTTCACAACTCAAGTGGGTTTTCACTCTATACTTTCCCTATATATATATATATATATATATATATAATATATATATACCCCATATATAGCAGGATACATTTGATAGACACTAATTGGTTGAGAGTAACTTTTGAGAACCATTTTTAAGCTCACTAGTTATATTTACATATACCACCACTTCACATGCGAATGTGTCAGTGGTCCTCAACCTGATATATTATGTGTGTGGAGATTATATGTATCTTAGGAAAGATTCTTAAGAATAAAAAGTGTCGTCATTTGACACCTAACTCCATATATATATATATATATATATATTCATATATGATATTATCTGAATAATGAGAGAGAGAGAGAGAGAGAAGAGAGAAATTAGTCATGGATTAATAATACAAAGTGGTGTTATTTGTGCACTTATGAAGGTGTCTACAGAATGCAATAGCATTATGCCATGTGTGCATATCACTATGTATATATAGGTATATATATATATATAGGGGATGGTTATTATGAAAATCCAATCTATATGGGAAAACTTTCAAAACCCATACAAGGGCCAAGAATGAACCACCTCATCAAATTGCATCATACCCAAAAGGGCTATTTGGTAATTTCATACTTGCTAAAGGTAAATTGCAATATGTCTTCTGCCACAAAATCGATGACTGCAAAAAGAGAATGTGATTGTACACTTACTTTATATCACTTGTACTAAATTTATATTTTAAAATATTTAATATATTAAAGAGAAATCAGAATCTATTTCTCTCCTCTCTTCTCTATGACACCTTTACTTTTTTCCATCTCTCATCTCTCTTCTATCATCTTTTTTTCTTATCTATATTCTTTATTCTTTTTATTACTCAACACCTTATTTTATTTTTATTAAAATTAATTTCTTAATAATCAGTTATCACAGATTAAATATAATTGTTTCCCATTATATTATCAAATATTAAAATACGTGTTTTATAAAAGTAAAAAAGCTTTTCATAGAAAAATATTTTTTTTAAATATTAAAAAACAAATCCTAGTACGAAAACAAAATTTTCAAAATAGTTAAATTTTGACTTTTTCTAATAAAATAACTAGTCATTATTTTCTTTAATATAAAACGTTATGTTAGGTTACATATGTAAAAAAAATGTGTTATTGTTATTTATCATTCTACTCTCAGCATGTTACATATATAAATGTTTCATACGTTCATATACGTAAACGTTACAAAATATTTCATACATAGTTGAATATTTAAAAAAAATTATCAAAAAATATAACAACCTAACAAAATACTAGACATTATTCTCTTTAATATAGAACGTTTCAGCTAGGTTACATAAGTAAAAAAAATGTGTTATTGCTACTAAACATTCTACTCACAGCATGTTATATACGTAAATGTTTCATACGTTCGTATATGTAGACGTTGCAAAATGTTTCATACAAACTGGAATATTTAAAAAATATATATTAATATATAAGAAACAATTACAAGCAACAATAAACGTTACGAAATATTTCATATAAACTGGAATATTTAACAAATGACCAGAAAAATATAACGACCTAGCAAAAAAATATAACAACCTAACAACAAAATATAAAAGGTAACTATGCTTGGTTCTTTATAATCATCTTTATCTTTAACAGAACAATCCTTTCACCTACAAAGAAAATAAGTTCATCATTTTGTATATGTAAACATCAATTATGAGCTACATTTGTTACATAGATAAATGAGATGTAATATATTATATAAGTAATTTACATATGTAAACTTACCTATGTTACGTAGATAAAATACATATGTAACATCATAAAATATATTTTTTTAATGAATTAAAAATTTCTAAATATATAGTTTACTTATGTAACATCAGAAAATGAAGACTCGCAATGAATTAAAAGGAGTGTTGTGTCATTACTTAATAAACCTATAAATTTAAAAGAAGTGGAACATAAGTAAATTTATAAGAATTTTGTGAGCTACATATGTTAGGTAAATTACATATGTAACATCGTTAAAATTATGACAAGATTTACCTTAATCGCATATGTAGATTTACATATGTAACTTCGTTAACATGTTACTTATGTTACACGGGTAAATTTGCATATGTAACATAGGTAAATTTACATATGTTTCTCAACCCTTAAATCACCATATCCTTCCCTCCAAAATAAATAACATAACATCGTTGCATATGTTACATAGGTAATATACATACGTAACATCATTAAAAATTATGACAAGATTTACCAAAAGTACATAGGTAAATTTACTTATGTAACATAGGTAAATTTACTTATGTAACATAGGTAAATTACTTATGTAACATAGATAAATTTACATATATTTCTCAACCCTTAAACCACCATATCCTCCCCTCCAAAATAAATAACATAACATCGTTGTATATGTTACATAGGTAATATACATATGTAACATCATTAAAAATTCTGACAAAATTTACCAAAAGTACATAGGTAAATTTACTTATGTATCATAGGTAAATTTACATATGTTTCTCAACCCTTAAATCACCATATCCTCCCCTCCAAAATAAATAACATAACTTCGTTACATATGTTACATAGGTAATATACATATGTAACATCATTAAAAATTATGACAAGATTTACCAAAAGTACGTAAGTAAATGTACATAGTAAATTTACATATGTTTCACGCTTAAACATGAGATTTACCAAAATACGTAAGTAAATTTACATATGTAACATAGATAAATTTACATATGTTCTCAACGCTTAAACTATGATATCCTCCTCTCAAAATAAATAACATATATGTAACTAGGAATTGGGTCAAGTTAACATGTTACACAGGTAAATTTTCATATGTAACATAGGTAAATTTACATATGTTTCTACACCCTTAAACCACCATATCCTCTCATCCAAAATAAATTACATAACATCGTTACATATGTTACATAGGTGATATACATATCTATCTTCGCAAGAAACCAGGTCTGCAAATTAAAATTCCAACACAAAAACTATTATTGAATAAAAAATAGAAGAAAAAAATACATTTGTTTTTGGTTTTAGTCTTCTGGACATACATCAATTAAGCAACAATTACTTAGTTGGGATTTAAAAATCTGTCGTTGGACTAAAATGAGTCAGCTACAAAAAAGAGGGTTTAATTTCTTTGTAAATTTGGATATTCGTAATTAAAATATAATCGTATTTAGTCACATTAGTTCAAACATGAAACATACATACGTAAGTAAAAAAAACACTATTACCACTATTAAGACATATTATCAATTGTTACATATGTAAGTTACACATATGAATACTACCATGTTACGTAAGTAATTTTACATATGTAACAAATACATCAATTTGTATTTATCAAGTCTTTATCATCTTAGCAAGTATTTAACAATAAACTAGATACACACATTTAGCAAGTATTTAGCAATAGTGAGTTGTCGACACTTTTTTTTATAAAAAATAAGGGAAATTATAAAAAAAATATTCATTTCCACATAAAAATTGAGAGAAAAATAAAATTTATATTGAAAGGTATAAGTCCACACTTTATAGAAAAATAATAATCTCTCAAGTATGGTGGAGTTTGAATAGAATAAATGAAAATCGAATTCATATGAACACTCATATAAAAAGATTATATTTACTTTCAAAATTTCTTTACCTCAGAAGTAATTTTTTATTACCTCAATTAGAATCATAATTCAAACAATCCAGTATGGCGGTGAAGAGGACCAGTATTGTAAAAGACACCATTTGTTAATGAATATTCGAATTAAAAACCAATAATACTTTTTTTAAACTGATCGCAACAAGGGGAAAAGTCTGATGTCATGGTGATGAACTTTTTTTTAAACAAAATGCAATTGGAAATTGAAAAATGAACTCAAACGTCTTGCTCATTAAATTCCCCTGTAAAATGATCACCACCACCACATTTAGATACAAAACAAGTACTCCATGTAACTATGCTTACTTTTAGTACTAGAGAAAGAAAAGCAAGCTTTTAGAGAGAGAAATCAAGAATTTTGATGGAAGATTTTAGATCAAAAAGATACAAATTAGATCTGATTGATTAAAAAATGAGTAATAAAATGAGTTTATAGCTTAACACCTCTTGATCCTTCTAAAATGAGTAATAAGAACCATAAGATGGAGACGACCCATGGAAGAACAATGGCTTCGGTGAAGACGACTCGAGGTGGTAGAGGAACACGGCACCAGACGACCATAAGATGATGAAACTTGTGTTGGGATTAATAGTTGAGACTAGAATATTCATTAGAGATGATAATGAGATGAAAAGAAAAAGATGATGAATTTTGAAATGAAGAAGAAAGTGGAAAAAAAAAGCAAAATGGGGGTAAGAAATATAAATGGTTGGTGAAGAAAGATAGTGATTTGATGTTGCAGATTCTTGGGGGTTGAAGTTTTTTTTGGTCAATAATACCCTTTTGAGGTAAAGACAAAGAAAGTTATGTAATTAAATTAAATGAAAAAAGATGAAAAAAATTACAACCATTAGATTATCATGATCAAAGGCCCATATTGAGTTTGTAAAGTTTTCCCAACTCAACCAAGTTTTCATTTTACTCTTCCTCTCTCTCTCTCTCCCTCTCTCTCTCTCTCTCTCTATATATATATATATATATATATATATATATATATATATATATATATATATATATAGGGAGAGGATCATATGAGAACCAATTGGGTTTGAGAACTAAAAAGAACTAATCTCAGCCACTAGTTTATATATATGGAGCCCCCCCTACCCATGAATTATAGTGGTCCCCACCTAAAATTAGTAGTTGAGATTTAGTTCTCAAAATTTCTCAAAATTTCTCAAAATAAAAAATTATCATTTGAACCTAGCCCTATATATATATATATATATATATATATATATATATATATACATAGGATGAGGTTATTGTGAGAAGTTTAGTTTGGATAAGAAGGATAAGAAGGAATCATAGCCATTAGATCTTCAATTAAATGAAGATCTATGGCTTAAAATTTTCCTGGGTAAATTAGAGAGAAAAACTAAAGAAAATAAAAGATGAAAGGGTATTTTTGACTTTTTATTAAATTCCCCTCATTTTTTAAACCTTTATAACTTTTAGATACGACACTATTTTTTTAAAAAAAATTTACACCATAAAAACGAGCCTTTTTTATCTTTAAAACGCGTATAGTGTTGCTATATAAAAAATGTTAATTTTTTTTACTCTTTCGATTGTATCAAAATATGCAAATCATTGTGTTATTGTGTTAAAATGTTCATATAATTGTGTCATATTGTGTCAAAATGTTTAGATCATTGTGTCATATGGTGTCAAAAACCGAAAGAGTAAATTTTTTTTATTTTATATATAGCAACACAATATATATATATATATATATATATATATATATATATATATATATATATCTTTTGACACAATGGCACAATGATCTGAACATTTTGACACAATGACACAATGATCTGAACATTTTCGACACAATGACACAATGGTCTGAACATTGTGTCAAAAATCGAAAGGGTTATTTTTAAATTTTTTTTTATATAGCAACACTATACGCGTTTTAAAGATAAAAAAATGCTCGTTTTTATGGTGTAATTTTTTTAAAAAAATAATGTCGTATGTAAAAGTTATGAATGTTTAAAAAAAACGGGGAAAAGTAGATAAAAAGTCAACAAAAGTGACTAAGACTAAAATACACTTTCTTCCTTTTTTATTAGATCAACATTCAATGGCTAGATTTCCTTTTTTACCTAAAACAAACTTCTCATTTGAACCTCTCGCTATATAATATATGTATTAGATTAACTAATATGTGTTGCCGCAAGATGGATGTCGAATCTATCAAATAAAGTAATAAAATTCAAACATATGAGACAAACTAAAAATAATAGCTTTTTCAATGTCGCCATTCCGATTGACTGAGAATGGTCTCTTGTAACAATCTCTCTCTCATTTGAAGGCTTCATAATCTTCATCATCTCCAGGGGCGATCCATCTATTTCATCAGAGATGAACTGGTATGTTGGTCTAGCAAAGTAGCTCTTCGATGTCGCTATTCCTCTCTCCAAAATCTATTCGTTACTTTCTGCAATCGGTTGCTGAAACAAATGATAGATTTATAAGGTTTTCATTACTCGCTCTATAGCATCAGATCCCTCCCCCTCGGCACTAAAATCCCCATTGTTGATCCAAATACTATTCCATAATCACATCCACATTTTTTATTACATATAAAGTTAGGAGCTGGTGACCGGAGACCCTAATTGGAAAAGATCACCGGAGAAGATGACCGGAATGTGAGAGAATTGGCGAGCCTCTGTTTATTCCGAGAAACCCTAATTCAGCTGGCGGAAGAAGACGGTCACATATTGGCGAGTACAAAATGAGAATTTTATATTGAGTAAATTACATATTTTGTCCTTTAACTTTACCCGTTTTGTAACTTTTGTCCTTTATCTTTTTTTGTTACACTCTCTGTCCTTTAACTTTTTTATTCTTTCACATTTTGTCCTTTTTAACGGATTCCGTTAAAATCCACCGTTAAGTCAAGGGTATTTTTGTCTTTTTACTTTTTAGGATAGAAAACATTACATATTTTGTCCTTTAATTTTATCTGTTTTGCAATTCTTATCCTTTATCTTTTTTTTGTTACATTCTCTATCCTTTAACTTTTTTATTCTTTCATCTTTTGTCTTTTTTAACAGATTCTATTAAAACTTATCGTTAAGTCAAGGGTATTATTGTCTTTTTACTTTTAAAGGGTATTTATTATACTTAAATAAAGAGGAATTGTGTGTTATGTAAATCTGTAAACTTTTTTCCTTTATCACCCCACCCCCACCCTAACCTTAAACCATCACCGGTGAAAACCTCACCCCCACTGTCGGTCGGCCGGCGACCTCCCATCGAACACTGTCGACGACCCTCCGGCGACCTCCCATCGACTTGACATCGAGTTTGTTAAGGGTGGTCGTCGGTGAAGCAGGTAAACTGGTGACCGCCGACGTTTGGCGAGGAGACGGTGGAGGGTCGCCGGAGGTTTGGTCAGAGCAGCGAGGGCTCGGAGATGCGCCGAAAATTCGATCGGGAAAGAGGAGAGGGGGAGGGGGGTCGAGGCTGCCTTCTCTTAGAAACGAAAGTGGGGGTGGGTTGGGGTGGGGTGATAAAGGGAAAAAAATACAGATTTACATAACACACCCTCCCTCTTTATTTAAGTACAATAAATACCCCTAAAAAGTAAAAAGAAAAAAAATACTCTTGACTTAACGGTGGATTTTAATGGAATCTGTTAAAAAAGACAAAATGTGAAAGAATAAAAAAGTTAAAGGATAGAGAATGTAACAAAAAAAGATAAAGGATAAAAATTGCAAAACAGGCAAAGTTAAAGGACAAAATATGTAATTTTTTCTACCCTAAAAAGTAAAAAGACAAAAATACCCTTGACTTAACGGTGGATTTTAACGGAATCTGTTAAAAAGGACAAAAGATGAAAGAAAAAAAAGTTAAAGGACAGAGAGTGTAACAAAAAAAGATAAAGGATAAAAGTTGCAAAACGGGTAAAGTTAAAGGACAAAATATGTAATTTACTCTTTTATATTTTTAAT
>JBCNJP010012776.1:0-13335 GCA_039602395.1 Deinandra increscens subsp. villosa | reverse complement strand
GGTTGGCACGGCACTTGAAGACTTTTATTTTTGATTAAACTTAATTGGGGATTTAAAACACTGGTTTGTAAAGCACGTGGTTAGTGCTAAGACGATATATATTTCCGCTGCGTAATTTGAGACTTTACTTATGATATATCTTTGGACTAACTCTGATTCGTTTTGTATTTGTAACTAATGGTTGTGGTCCTGGTCTGGTCGCACCCCTTAACGGTATAAACTCCGTTAGTGGTTAATTTGGGGGTGTGACACAAATAGTTAAAACTGACAAACCTCAGGGACGCAAATCGTATTTAACTCTAAAGCAAAGTTTTCCGAACCCAAAAGTAAATCGATATTTTGCGTTGAAAGTACTTTACATGTTTACCTACTTTTTTTCATTAATTTTTTAACTATAAATGAAAAAAAAACCAACGTCCTTGTTTTATTTGATTTTTCTTAATTATTTGATTGTTCCTTCATTTAATTTATTGTTTAGATTTTTTTAATGACTTAATTTTTTTTACATAAAACTGAAAGATATTTATCATAATCCTTTTAGGATCAATCAACATAAATTAAAAAGTCAACAACCATTCTTATGTGTACATTTATTTTAGTGATATCATATTTAACTTTACTGATATTACATATATAACTTTTTTAATGTTACAAATGTATTTTTTTTTTATAATGGTATATATGTAATTTTTTCGATGTTAAATATGTAATTTGTTTGATATTTTTTATTTATATATCTTGTGATAAATGTGTATATATATATATATATATCAATTAAACTTGTTTCTTGATTTTTTTTACTAAAAAAAGATCCTAAAAAAATGCTAAAGTGTCTTAATGATATGTTGAATATTGTTCATACAAGTTACATATGTAACTTGTTTGATAATGCTACAAATGTAACTTTTTTTACGTTGAATATGTAACTTTTTGATTTTTTTTATTTTTGTTTATATACCATGTGTTAAATGCATATATTAATTTAAACCTGTTTTTTTATTTTTATTAATAAAAGATCCTTAAAAAATGCTAAACTTTCTTAATGATTATTTTTGATATAGTTCATATACAAGTTACATATGTAACTTGTTTGATAATGGTACATATGTAACTTTTTTGATGTTAAATATGTAACTAGTTTGATTTTTTTTTGTCTATATACCATGTGTTAAATGCATATATCAATTAAACTTTTTTCTTGACTTTTTTCTAATAAAAAATATATATAAAAAATGCTAAAGTGTCTAATGGATATGTTCAATATTGATCATACAAGTTATATATCTAACTTGTTTGATAATGCTACATATGTAACTTTTTTGATGCTGAATATGTAACTTGTTTTGATATTACATATGTACCTTGTTTGATGTAAAGTGTTAGTATTAATATAGTTATAAGACATGAATGTTACATCTAAAAGATATAAAAATGTCTTTTGAGATAACCACTTACATAACATCATAAGGCTATCCGTAATCGTCAAGCTCCTTCAAGCCCCACCCTTGGGCATAAGACGACATGTGGAAGATGAGGTGGCATGGGGGCTTAAAAAAAGTGGTGTAGTGGGATCAAGCCCCTTTCAAGCCCCTACATCATTAATCCTCCTCCTTTCCAAGCCCTCTTTCAGGCGCTATAAGTTTCAAGCCCCAGACATCATTTTTGCCTTTAGCGCCCCCTAGTAGTGGTGTGTGGGCGTGAAAGGGCGTGAAGGGGCGCGAAAATTGATTTTCAAGCCCCTTTCAAGCCCCATTACACATAGCCTAAGTAGTATAACATAATACTACATATGTAACTTTTTTGATAATGCTACATATATAACTTTTTTGATAATGCTACATATGTAACTTGTTTGATATTGTATATGTAACTTGTTTCATGTTTTTTACTTTTGTCTATATACCATATGTTGAAACTAATGAATTATTTTATTTCTTCATAGGTGAATGTATTCTTCTTGTGTCAAATATGAAGATAACTATCAAGAATGGAAGCATAAATAGTTTGTTATCATGTTATATTTTTTTGTCAGCTTTTCTACTTTTTTATGATTTTTTTAGAAATTTTAGCTCGTATGAAATATTTGTTATATTTAGTGTTAATTGTAATGTTTTCTTATATTAATTAGATATATATATATATATATATATATATATATATATATATATATATATATATATCAATTTCTTCTTTACACCGGACCAAGAAAAGTTACGTATGTAAAATTTCTCATTTGAGAAAATAGTTACACTTGTACCCTGAAAATTGTCATTTTTTTACACCAGCCTAGATAAGTTACATATGTAACATTTCGTATCTGAGAAAATAATTACACTCCTATCGTGAAAAAAAAATTTATAAATTGTTTTTCAGAGGTTAAAAAAAACCATTTTTATAAGTATTATTAATAAAGTTTAATATGTTTTTTAAATGTTTAAGCATTTTTTATTAAAAACGTTTTTAAGGAAATCGCTGTTAAAAAAATATTTAAAAACGTTTTTAAATAATAGATTTTTTTAATAAAATTAAAAAAAATAAAAGTAAAAAATATGGATAGATAAAAATGAGGAGAGAGAGAAATGAAGAGAGAGGAGAGAGAAGATAGGAGAGAGGAGAGAGGAGAGAGGAGAGATAAAAGAGAAAAGAGGAAAGAGAAATCATAGTAAATGTCTTATATACCTTTTTGGGTATAAGACAAAATATAACAAAATTGATGATGTGGATGATTGAGGGTTACCCATTTGGGTTCCAAAGTTTCCTCAACTCATTGAGGTTTCCAATATACCCCATCTATATATATATATATATATATATATATATATATATATATATATATATATATATATATATATATAGGGAAGGGTTTCGTATATACCCCTTAAATTTTGTAGACCCGTAGACCCCTATAAACTCAATAAAAATAAAACTCAGTGTTGTAAATTTGGTATTTTTTTTTATTACGATATGCCTTTAAGAACAAAAAAAAAAAAAATAAATTAAAAAAAACAAAAAACATTAAAAATCAAACATTTTAAGACAATGAGTTTTAAAATAATGAGTTTTAAACGCAACACTGAGTTTAAATGAGTTTATTGAGTTTTAAACTCATTGATTTTTAAAACTCACTGTCTTAAAATGTTCAATTTTTAATGTTTTTCGTTTTTCTTTTTTTTTAATTGTCTTTTTTTGTTCTTAAAAGCTTATCGCAAATAATAAAAACTAAATTAACGAAACTGAGTTTTATTTTTAGTAAGTTTTATTGAGTTTTATAAGGGGTCTACGGGTCTACAAAAAATAAGGGGTCTACACGGATCTTTTACCTATATATATATATATATATATATATATATATATATATATAAGGGATCATTGGAAAACCCTTATAATCTTGGAAAACCTGGAAAACCTTTTCCACCAATCACATATTTTTCGTTTATTTTTTCATATTTGTTTAATTAAAGGGTATAATGGTAACATTAACCAATCTATTTTAGTAAATAATCTTTAAAATTTAATTCCATATAACTGATTTCAAGATTTACAGGGATTTTTCAACCCTAATATATCGTTTTTTTTATCGTACGTTCATCTTTCAAATTCTCTATCCCATGTTTTTTTCATCCTGCAAAATCTCCACAGTTTTGTTCGTATCTTCATTCTAATTAGCGATAATAATCATCAATTTCATCCACCTAAGTTCATCAAGTGAACCGCTAATCAACATCATCTTCAATCACGTTCGTTCACCCTCTCATTATCCTCCATGGTGCCCAATCAATCTATTTCAAATCAAGAGCACGGATCCAACCAAGAACACCAATCCAATCAAGAGCACGATTCCATTGATGGTGTGGAATCATTTAATACAATTTGCGAAGACGATCCTGATATTGATATGGATAATATAAATGAAACAACTGCCGATCAGAGTTCTTCGCATGTCTATGCCAATCAAGACAGCACCCTCCCTCTTTCTACTCCTGTTAAGAGCAACAATTTAGCTGTTCTTGAATCCGCGGATAATCCTGAAGCTAATCAAGAAGGTTTGAATATCATACAATTATATGTTACAGCAACGTAATAGTTATTTACATCACGATAAAATATATAAGTACTTTTTTCAATCTGGTGGTTTTATAATAATAGTGAAACTCATTCTTACATTACTGTAGCCGTGCATATATTACATTGCGTAATATATTATCCGATTAGTTATGTGATTTTTAATATAATTTAAGATCATAATTACACTAGTGTGACTGTGCCCTATTTACCCTGATGTAACAAATTTTCCTGTTAATCCTGAAGCTAATCAAGAAGGTTTGAATATCATACAATTATATGTTACAGCAACGTAATAGTTATTTACATCACGATAAAATATATAAGTATATTTTTCAATCAGGTGGTTTTATAATTCTAGTGAAAATCATTCTTACATTACTGTAGCCGTGTATATATTACAATGCGTAATATACTATCCGATTAGACGTTTGATTTATTAATATAATTAAGATCATAGTTACACCAGTGTAACCGTGCCATATTTACCCTGATGTAACAGATTTTACTGTATTAACAAATTAATACTGTTTTAATTTTTTCCTACACACATTTCATATTGTCTAACGTTTATATTTTCTTATATTTAGAATCTATTTGTAGTACTTTCTATGATTCACCGAATGGGACTCGGTACTGGATCCCTAGTGTTCCATCTGAATCTAAACCTAAGTTGCATAGCAAATTTGATTCTTGGGAGAATGCCTATGCTTTTTACGAAGCCTATGCAAAGAAGCTGGTTTTTCAACAAAACTGGCTCAGAGTAAAAAACAAAAGAAAACGGGAAAAGTAACAATGAGATACCTTTCGTGTTCAAGAGGGGCTAAACCCACTTCAAAAGAGAAAGATGAAGTTGATTCGACAGAGATATCTCCAACTCGCCTTACTAGCTTTAAAAGGACTGATTGCAAAGCAATCATGAAAATAAGAGTTGTAAATAATACAACTCAGTGGGAGGTATTTAGGTTTAACGAGGCACATAATCACGGTCTGCTTACTCAAGACAACTTGGATTTCTCGAGGAAACGTCGAAAGCTCACCTTTTGTGAACAAGAGTAAATGTCGTTTGGCAAGAATTGGTCCAACAAAAGCTCATACTCTTCAAGTTGCATTGAAAGGTGGCCACCACAATGTACGCGGTACCAAAAATGATTTCAAAAATTGGTCAAGAGATAATAATGGTTATATTGGGAAAAGGGATGCTCAAATGTTTGTCGACAAAATGTTAGAGCGGTCTAAAAACCTTGAGAACTTTTCTTTTAATTATTTGGCTCATGACAAGAAGATTAGATGCCTTTTTTGGGCCGATGATGTCTGAAAGCGTAATTATAAGGTTTTTGGTGATGTAATCGCATTTGATGCAACATATGATACAAACCTGTAAGTTTTTTTGTCCAAATTTTATTTAAAGAATATTTTTTTTTTGTATTCATGTTTTCCTTAACCACAATCATTTTTTTAAGGTACAAAATGGTTTTTGTTCCTTTTACCGGTGTAGACCATCACAGAAAATGTGTTACATTCGGTGCTGGATTGTTGTCAGCTGAAACCACTGAGTGCTACTCATGGTTACTTGAAAAGTTTTTGGAGGCTCATCATCGTAAGCAACCAACAATTATATTAACCGATCAAGATCCCGCTATGAAAGCCGCAGTTAAAGCTGTGTTCGATGATACTGATCATCGTCTATGTACATGGCACATCACTTAAAAACTTCCATTGAAGGTCGGTCATTTGAACTATATGAACACTTCTTTATTTTCAAATGTTTTCATTATTTATTCCTGTCTTACATGCATGTAACAATCATGCTTTTTATCCTTTTTTTTAATTTTTTTGTTAGTTAACCCACATAATTATAAATATATTACAACACTGTAATTTAGTACAGCAACGTATATTTGAATTTGTTTAAAAAATTACATCTAATCTGAGTATCTATTTCAGGTTTGTGGAGATGTATTAAAGAATACAAAACTTCGCGCAGAGTTCCACAAACTAGTTTGGAACGTGTATGTCAAACCTGAAACGTTTGAAGAAAGATGGAAGTCGCTACTGAAGAGGTACAATTTACAGGATCACGAATGGCTTAGTAAAATGTATCACAAACGACGGAAATGGGTCCCGGGATATTTTCGCCATTTACCCATGTGTTGCCTAATGAAGACAACTTCAGTATGCGAGAGTTCAAATCATCTTTTTAAGGTGAATTCATCTCCAACAAACAATCTTGTTCAATTCCTCCTTTGCTTTGATTCGATTTTAGACGGCCAAAGATATCAACAAAGGTCACTTGAAGTTCGTACCGAAGCAACTGTTCCTAAATTCAAATGTGAGTCCCTGATTGAACGTCATGCTGCTCGAATATACACAAGAGACGTTTTTAAGGACGTTCAAAATGAGATCAAGAGGTCAGAGAAAACTTGCTACATAGCAGAGCGTAACACCGTTGATGGTATTCACAGCTTTCAAGTTTGTCATCAGGATGTTAGATTGGATATCCTCAACGAATTCACTGTAAGTTTAATTAATTATTAAGCTTTTTTTTTTTAAATATTTTGTTCGTACATGTTACATTAATGTAACTTTTTTCCCAGGTTTCTTTTGACAAGTCTGATAGAACTATTACATGTTAATGCATGGGGTTCAAACGTATCGGTTACCTTTGTCGGCATGTATCACACCCCGAGAAATGACTGAATGTGGGCATTTGACTGATTTGGCATCATGGTCATGGTTATGAATGATGACGTCTAATGAACATTTAATTTAACCATTTGTCTTCTGAAAACGTAAGTTTCAAACATTTAATTAAACATCTAAAATCGTGGCAGCGGAAATAAAGTAGTGGTTACATGATAAGTTTTCCAAAAGACAAAGTCATGAGATCTATAAACATAACTACCCTAAGGCGTAATGCGTCTAAATCTCCAAAATGAAATGCATGAACACACAGCAGGCAGACCATGATATGACAAGCAGGATCAGAATAGAAAAACATGGAGTTGCAGTCTTTAATCACCTGAGAATTCAAGAATAAAAAGAGTCAACAGAATTGTTGGTGAGTTTCACAGGTTTAATGACACTGAACTGTTTGAAAACATGTTTGAAAATGTTTGGCTTGTCTTGATATTAGTTTGTTGACAATGTTGTTGTAAAGATCGAGCATGAACCTTGAATTCAAAACTAACTGTTTACCCACTCCTGATGTTCTTCCCTAAGAACACCGAATGACAAGAATAACAAATGTACCCCTTGACTATAACCATAGAGTCATGACTGGAGCGACCAAGTCAGAGTAGGGTCGTCAACCCAAATAGATCTATTCACAAGCTATCGTTTCGAATGAACTAATTGAATCCAATTAATAGTGGGACTTAGGCATATAACATGAATCAACATGAATACATAGATTGGGGAAATGAAAAGAACATGCAATCAGTACGTCTTACAGTTATCATAATATCAGACAAAATGAAGTTTGAAAGGCATTCATTGAATTCTCCCCCAAGTTAGAAAACAGAAATGAAAAAGGGGCCGTGAAGACTCACTTGTTTGAAGGTGGATGTCAGATATGTTTGGTTGAACTTAGCCTAGCAACGTCTACAAAGTAGTGTTATGACGTATTAGGGTTTGGCCATCTTGAGTTAGTGAATACGTCACTCAATGTTCAAGGTTAAGTCTCGACTGATTATTACCCAATGATGGTGATGGAAATCCTAGGACTTATTTATTGTCAAATAAATAGTATTGAAGTTGATGGAGTTTATTATTTATTTGAATAAATAAATAATGATTACGTTTGAAAAATAAATATTGAATAATATGGATTATTTTTCATTAAACGTTAGGAAAAATCGTAAACATTTAATTCACTAAATATTTGTAAGGTTTTGGACTTTTCGATTAATAAATATAATCTTTCTTTAGTATGAAGAAATGTTTCCAAAATGTACGAAGTTACACCTTGGTAAAATTAAGTGTAGGTTCGTTCGGCAGTTAACCGGTTTCGCCGGTTTGACTGGTTCGACTCGTTTTGTGACGTTTTAGGTTTTCCTAACACTTAGGATTTGTTAGTAGACTTGTTTTAATGTGTTTTAGGGTTTTGAGTTGCCAAATTAATTAGTGGAAGTTTAACTTGTAAAATCCGACGTTTTCGAGTAACCGAAAGTTATAGTTTTTGTCCGGTTTGTTTATAAAACATGTTTTTCTCCATTTGAACTTTATAAAATATTTTTATATGTCAAAATAAGCATGTTTCATGTTTTGGACTAGACCCAATTCTAAATCGAAAATAAATTACAATTTTTATCGAAAAGTCGTAGTTACGATGTTTAACCGTTTTGTTTCCAAGTGTTTAACTTCTCGAATTACTTAGTATGTTTAGAAAGCATCTTTGGCATCCCTAATAATACATTACAAGTCCTAAGTGGTCACAACTTGTCAAAAGGTCTTAAACTTAATTTTTCATAAAAATAAATGGTATTTATGTCATAAAAATTCCATGTTTTTATTTTCTTGAAGTTTCATGTTTAAATCTTTGGTAAACACTTTTATGACTCAAAATCACCCTTTAATAAACTTTGGTTTTGGTTTGGAGTCAAATTACAAATGTTTGAAGATTTGGAAAAATATATATATTTTTCTGCATGACAGCAGTTTTATGACACGCAGGAAATGTGTGTCATCTCTGTTCAGTGTTCTTGTTCATATAGTTCACAGATGACAGCAGATTTATGACACGCAGAATGTGTGTCATCTCTGCCCAGTTTCATAAACTTATATTTTTCATGAAATTTCGATTTTTAACACTTTGTATGTCCATTTCTCACCAAGATAAGTGTTCCAAATTATATTTTACATACAATAACCCATATTTTCCAACCTTGGTCATTTAAAGTGATTCTTTTTAACAAAATACAAGTTATTTATATATTTTGTCAAATAATCTTTTTAACACAACTAGTTTCCATCACAAGCACATAACCATACTAACATTCATGTTTGCTAGCAAGTCATACAACAACCAAATCAAGACTTATTCATGAACATGACATGTGACATAAAGAAATGATAGATTTTGAGAAAAATAACCAAAGAAAGTAAGTTTTTCTCACTTAAAGCTTTCCGGATCGGTAATGACGTTAATGGGTTGTTGAACTAGCTTCCAAGTTTAGCTCCAAACCCAACCTTGATCTTGAAATGTGAAAGAAATGGTGATGAAAGTTCAAGGGTTTGTCATGGATTTTGACAAGAAAAACAAAAGATTAGAAAGATTTGTTTATGAAGAAAATCAAGAAAGAAATGAAGGAATAATGGAGTTCTTGGTGCTAGAAATGATTTACCTTGAACAAGGAAGGTATGTACAAGCTAGAAAGCAAGGTGGTTGATGGTGAAATGGTGGTGGTGGTGGCGGTTTTTAGTGAGCCGAGAGAAAGAGGAGAGAAAGAGAGAAAGTGGGTTTTGTTTCTTGGAGGTTGTAAGTATAAAGTGAAATGGTTAAGTGTTATAAAAGGGTGTTAAGTGATGGTTAGGTGATGGTGTGTGTGGTTCGGTTACATGTGAACCGAAATGGGGGTGTTTTGGTTGTGTTTGAACCGTAAGCAAGAGGGAAAAAGAGAGGGGAAAAAGATTGGTTTGATCCTAGCCAACTTCTCTTGCAAGTGTGTGTTGGAAATTGAAATGTAGGAGCATGGTGGGGGTGTACATAGGCCGGCCAAGAGAGGGGGATGGGACAAGAGAGATTAGGTTGCTCATGGGGGACAAGCATGTTGGTGTGTAAGAGGTTCAAGTGTTTATCCAATGGTTCTTAGTTTTGTCATGTACTTAGCCCCATGCTTGCTTGATATCATGGTGACACAAGAGACTAGGGAAGTTAGCTTGACTAGTCATTAGAGGAGTTGGTTAGGTGGTTTTGGTTGGGACCGGTTCTAGAGAGAAAGAAAGGAGAGAAAATGACATGTTGATGGTGGGTGTTGAACTCGGGTCCGAAAGAAAGGGAAGGGGGAACGGGCTTCGGCCCAAAAGAAAAGAAAAAGAGGAAACGGGCTCGGCCCGAAGAAAAAGAGAAAAAGAGATTGGGCTTCGGCCCAATTCGAAAAGAGAAAAGGTAACGGGCCGGGCCGGGCCGAGAAAGAAAAGGAAATGGGCCGAAAAGTTTTAGGCCGAGGAAAAAGGAAAGAAGGAAAAAGAAATTGGGCCGTAGGCCCATTGGGCCTTCAAGGCCGAACCGGGTCTTGAGTCGGGTCGGGTTGAGTCCGGTTTGGTCCTACGAGTCCAATAAGATTTTGTTTGGGCGCAAACGATATCCGGAATGAAAAATGGATTTTCGATGTGAACGAGTAATCGTAACAATAAAAATATTGTTTATGGCGGACGTTCACGGATTAATGGAATTTGTCACTTGTCATGATTTGGTGTTTATGTTGTTGTGTACTAATGATGTACTTCAAATTTGAATTAAAATGTTTGCTCGACACGAGCGGTTATGTTGGACGTTCACGAAATTTTGTTTGACTGGTTTAAATAATTTGAAGGGAAATAATTGGTTTGAAATTGAATTAGTTTTAGAAGTAAAACTAAAATATTGTTGGACTGGAATGGTCGTGTCACACCCCCAAATAACCACTAACGGAGTTTATACTGTTAAGGGGTGCGGCTAGACCAGGATTCACAACCATTAGTTACAAATACTAAATGAATCAGAGTTAGTTCAAAATTCAGTTATAAAGTAAAGTCTCAAATACAACGCAGCGGAATAAAATATTGTCTTAGCACTAACCACGTGCTTTACATAAACATTGTTTTAAAATTCCCAAGTTTAGTTTAAACAGAGATAAATATCTTCTCGTGCCATGCCAACCTCCAGCGGATACTCCTTAGCGATCTGCAAAAGTTTAAACCACGCAAGTGTCAACCTAACGGTTGGTGAGTTCACAGTGGGCTTGTCACGCAGCGGCCCGGTCTAATAATCATAATCGTATGAACGTATCTTTATGTACATTTTATTTGTGAAAAGCAATGCTTGTGTTAATCAGAATCATAGTATCGTGGTTTAGTAAAAGTATTGTCCGTAACCTACGTTATCGGGTATGTACTAGTTTTGTATAGTTAAAGTGCTCAACCGATATCGCGGGTAGCTAATCCATTGTTCCATGCACTAAGGAAGTTTGCACCAAAGCTGACTATAATTTATTGTAGTGGCCGTGCCATCTAGTACTGCGGACCTACGTCATCGCGGATTTGCCTCCCCCGTGTCCTCTCGGGATCACGGTCAGATAGGCTGATATTGTACCTCCGTGCACTCCCCGTGCCACGGGGCGGAGTTTGTCAAACTCCAGTAGATCTACCCAACATCCCCTCGCTTTACAATTAATGGTACAATTTAGTTGAGGACTTTTAAGTTTTCAAGGCATCCTTAGAAATCATGCGATATCTTGTGGTTTAGACTTTAACCTACGCTAGCCATGTTAAAACGGTTTTTGTTTCAGAAATGGTTTGTTAAGTTTCACAAGTGTTTCCCATAAAACACTTCAAGTTCATCCAATGGGTGCCGAGCACTCCGAGTTTTCACGTTCATCAGGGAGGTGCCTCGCACTCTCGAGTTTGTCAGCATTGTTTTACTTTTAGTTGATCGGTGTGACCCAAACGGGTTCACGGTAACTGGGTTAGTGACACTCACCTTTGGTTGCACTGCTACACTTGCTAATATTCCAAGTATGCTTAATGAAGACCTATGAACACGTTTAGGTCTTAAGTATTAGTTTTGTGTCCAATCTTTACTTAACGTCACTATGGCCCATAACATAGCACGTTGGAACTATGACTCGACATACAGACACACGACACCGATGGTTGATCATAAACAAGGGTTCATATATATCAGAAATCAAAGCATGTATCATCATGGCATAATCATGTAAGTCATGGCATAACATTCAAGCAAATTATACAAGTTTAGATTCTGGTCTCAGTTTCGCTAGCAGTTTCGCTAGTCAGTTTCGCTGTGTGCACGGGCAGCACTTTCGCTAGGCAACACCCGATGACACAGTTTCGCTAGGCTAGTTTCGCTCGAAACTGTTGGCACAGTTTCGCTAGCCTAGTTTCGCCCGAAACTGGTTTGAACTTTCGTTCAGGGAATTTCGCTCGGTAGATTCGCTCGAGCTGGTCTGGTTGGTTTACCCAGCGACACTGCAGTTTCGCTGCATAGTGTCGCTGGAAGGAGATATACATAGTTTCGCTGGACAGTTTCGCCCAGAGAACACCACAGTTTCGCTGGTCGCGAAAAACATACGGATCAGCCTAAAAATCAACCTAACAGCTTCCATCTTTACATGCAATTCATTGTTTAGCATACATAGGCATTTACCAACATAAATCAGTAAGCTTTAACACCTTAAACATGCATTTTGTCATCAAATCACCCAAAATACATATAAAACCCTAAAATGGCTAAAATAGCATAAATCTCTATCATGGCTGGATTTCATACGCAAAGTTGTGAACTTTATAACAGATCTAGCATCCCTAAGCAACATACTAGCAGATCAAGCAGTTTCATGAAGGTTTAAGCATGCTTTTTAAGAAAACTCAAAGAAAAGGCATAAAAGAAAGGTTTTGGGACTCACGATTCGATCAAGGAATCGAATGGATGTTGTCTTGAGGCTGAGATCTTGATGTTTGGTTGTGTTTCTCGACTGACCAGATTTCCAGAGGTGTGTGTGTGTTTTGGAGAGAATGGTGCAACAAAATGAGGCAACTAGGGTTTTATGTTATTATATATCAGGGCCTAGTTTCGCTGGCAGTTTCGCTGGCCAAGCGAAACTGGCTCTGATCACAAGTGAGCCAACAAGCTGCCGGGCGACATTATAGTTTCGCCCGGTAGTTTCGCTGGTTACCCAAAAGTGGTCAGTTTTCACATAATCAAGGATTTACAATTCGTCATGCTATTCATAATATTAAATCATGCATTTTGAATCATATTGCACGTAATGACAACCATAATGAATACATAGCACATATGGGCGGGTTCGGTGATCAACCAAAGGACGTGGACGTATTCGGCCTAGTTAAGTATTAGTTACTAAGTTAACACTTATAACGTAACTAACGGAAATGTCTAACGGGAGTAAACCTTGAAATTCTCGGATGTCACATCATCCCCTTGAAATTGGAATTTTCGTCCCGAAAATTATTCTTGCGTCGTAGCGTTCGCAGCCTCGGCTGTCGTTGTTGCTGGGGAAAGAAAGCAAAAGTTTTAGGGTCGTCACAGGT
>JBCNJP010012775.1:0-13336 GCA_039602395.1 Deinandra increscens subsp. villosa | reverse complement strand
CTCTGGTCGTACAAAGTGGAAGAAGAGAGAAAACAAACTTAACCTGAAAGTTTAAATAAGAAAAGCCTATTTTTTTCTGCCGAATCATTCAGGGCGTACCGCCCCAAAGGGTTATAAATCTAGGCGTACCGCCTGAATTTCTAATTCCGGATATCTTCCTCACTTTCAGGCCGTACAGCCTTGATCTTCATAAATCCTAGGCATACCGCCTAGGCCTTCTTTTCAGGAACTTTTCTTCATGTTCTTCTTTCTTTGCTCGTTTCCCGGCTAATTCTCAACTTGGTACCGATCAGCTTCCTTTGTCTTCATAAAAGCTCAGAATATAGCATTTTAGCACTATGTACCTTGTAACACAAAACACGTACAAATGTGATGCAATCCAACCAATAGTGTTAATAAAAGTAAAAAAATAATAACATTAAAACACGACACTTTGGACTAACATCACAGCCTCACACTTGACTTTTTTTCGTCTCTAAAAAATGCAACGGGATCATAGCCGGGAAACTAACTCAAACCAGTACAAGTTCAAACAAATTTAATTTAATCCACCTATACACAACTTGATTGCAAACATCGATATTTCGATCCGACTAAGCCAACCACCGATTACATAGGCCCCCAATAGCATCAATTAATCTTTTCTTTTATTTATACTACCATATCAAGCTACTCAATGTTTCCCACACTTAGTAAGCTATAAGTCTACCTAATCTCGTCTTAAAGCTTCAAGGTAAAGGTTTCAACCGTGTAGATTGACCTACCACCCTAAACCAAATAGTCGTCTATATCAGTTACAATGGAAATGAATAATGATGGATGAAAAGGGTCTTTGAGCTTCATTTATTTATTTCCTAATACTACTATCATTTTTTCTTTCTTTTCTTAATAGTTTTTTTCATTTTTTCTTTCAATTGAAGTTAAATATCAAGCAATTAAGTTATAGACCCAGAATCTCACTTGAGGCACCGTCAGAGAGTCACTATCCACCTTTCTAGTACAATAGGTAGTGACTCAAAACCTCATCCATAGGCGCATCAAACGAGCTTGTAACCCGAGATGTAGCACATAGAGTATTGGCCCTTTCATTGCTATCTATTTAATTCATTAATTAATTACTACCTAACTACAAAACAAAGCTCAAAGGTGGAAATATGAAATGATGGGGCACCATTATTTCTCGGATTTTCTTTCGCAAAAAGATCATAACGTGCCAGGTAATTTCCAAGATATACGACTATTTAACCTAAAGTGGTCCTCTTATCCCACTTTTGACAGTTGCAGCATCCCTATTAACTCTTAAGGTGGAACCCACTATGACATCATGAATTTATTTCAATTAAGCACAATTATTAACATGCTAAGGGATATTTAAGTACTATAATCAGCTGGGCCTACCAATGCAACACAAATCGGAAGTGTATTTAATTACTCAAAAACCACAACTTTCATTTATTTGTTTGAAAATTAGCTCATAATTGTACTATCATTTCACGTGTACTTGCAAATAATTCTCGAGACATTTTCCAACTAAAATTAAACTAAGACTATAAAACAACTAAAAATGAAAAATGTTTTTGGATTTTTATGTTTTTCAATTTTTTATATTTCTTAAAAATAAAACAAAACTACCAAAAAATAAAAAACTAACGTCCTGTCCCCCTCCCCACACTTGAGTTCAACATTGCCCTCAATGTGATAGAAGAAACACGCACATAACGAATATACAGATACGAACGATAAAAATAAAAATAAAAATAAAAATAAAATAAAGTTCGACGATAAATAAAAATGAAAAGATAAAAATAAAATGCAAAAGTTGGAACAGGCCTCCCTGATAAGATCGTGAAAGCTCCTTGAAAGTCGTGCCCAACACCTCCTCAAGCTAGATCGTGAATCACATAAATCGGATGGAAGAAGCAATACATGAATTTCACAACTCACAATATTCTACCAACAAAACAAATCATACCAGATATATCAAAAGAACACAACCACCCCAACTGGTTACCCCGTACAGAATTCCCGAATATAGTATAGTATAATATGATACAGACCATGATAAGATGAAAACAAAATAACCAAAAAGATACATGGAATCTGAAAATAAACTGATCCGATGTGGCAATGTCATCAGCATCTACGTAGCCTCCTCAGCATCATCATCTCCATCACCTGCTCCAGACCCACTAACACTAGCAACATATCCAGAATCAATCCCAGTATTAATCTCCTCATCATCACCCCAAGCTCTAACCTCCTTATCATCAACCCAAGCTCTAACCTCCTCATCATCACCCCCAGCTCTAACCTCCTCATCCTCGGGCTCTCTGAGAAACTCTGGTATCTCGATCCCCTGATGTGTCATCATATACCTCATCACCATCTCCATCATATCAGCCCTTACATCAATATAATCCATCAAACACTCCTGCACCACTCCAAAGTAACCTGGCCAGCCCTCAGCTGCCTCACTAGTCTCGGCCACAAAGGACTCTCCACCTAATGCACAATCCTACGTCTCCTAACAGCCTGCGCTTCCTCAGCGCCTGATGTGTCGTAAACACATCATAATTCCGGTTTCTTTTATATAGTTATTTGAGTCATTTTTTAGTCAATTTTGCTTAGTTTTAGTTGCTTTTAAGTAAAGTTTGAGTCTTTAAGTTTTATTTATGTTTTTATATGTTTTGTAGGTGTTTAGTCAAATCCCGAGGCCACGGTAAGAAAGGAAAAGATTTTAGAGAAAACAAGTGAAGAAGTGCTGAACAACAGGTCCTAGGCGTATCGCCTAGGAAGGACAGAGCCCCAAGCGATATGCTTGGGGATTGCAGGTCAAAGAAAGTCAAAGTCGGTGAAACCGACTATTTTGTTGCCATGTGGGTTTCATGCGTATCGCCTACAGGTTATAACCCTCCAAGCGATACGCTTGGAGGGTGTTCGGCCTAGAAAACCTAAATTCTCTTATAAATTCGAATGGGAGGGTTTCATTCGAGATATCTCGACTTCCAGACGACATAGGACGAACCAGAGGCGATTTTTAGAGACAAGAGAAAGCTGGGAACGAGGAGAATCATCGGAGGATCGAGAATTAATCATCAAATCCATACCCGGTTTACCCGATTTCTCTTATTTCTTGTTTAAAACTCTAGACTCAGTTATGTTTACTGTTCAAGATATGATTTTTATTATGTTTTCTGCATTAGACATGATTGTAGGCTAGGCGTTTATCACCGCCTAGACCGTTTTGATGAACAATTAGTATTTACGACTTTATTTGGTTTTTGATAACTTGATTGATGTTGTGTTTCTATTCAATTCCATTGTTATCATAATTGTATGCGTATGACCACTAGAATTAGGGTTTGAATTAATTTACTAAACTACTTAGCTTGCTGCAAATGTCTTTCGGTTTGGGTTGGGAAATCGATTGCGTGACTGTGTGTTTGTGGTTGATTTGATTATCTGTCTTGATTATCATAGTTTAGTATTTTTAATGATTCCATCGAGTCTTGTGTGCTGCCTTAGTTAGACAAGCCGGAAGGTGATAGCTAGGTTGGTTAGTTGGGTTGACTAGTGGATTAGGATCACATCGCCATCGGGAGAGGGATGCCCTAGGATATTAGTTAATTTGCTATTCCGTTCCAGTTATATTGATTAGTGGTTGTTCCTGCTAGTTTAAGGTGCCTTAGATTGTTTCGAGGGTGGTTAGGTCTAGTTGAGGTTGGATGTACCCATAAGGTGAACTCCTGTCCGAACGTTAGGAACATTGCTAAGAAGGACTTAAAAAGTGAATTAGCTTCCATCAGAGTTGTCATAGCCAGATTAAGTTGTAGGTATTGGTTGGGATTCTAGGTCTTGTGTCTTTCTCGTGTCTGATTATTTCCTAAGTTTTCCTGCTGTCCGTTTGCTAGTTGCGTTGGTTAATTAAGTTAGTTAAATTTAATTCCTAAATCCAAAAACCCAATTCAATTCTCAGTATTCCAATTTCTTAGGTCTAGGTTAATTTTTTCTATAGAGTGTCCCTAGGGTTCGATAATCCCGGTCTTACCTTAGCTTTACTACAATCCGACAGGTACCCTTACCTTTAGGGTTCGGTTAAGTTTAGGATTTTTGGTAAAATTAGGTGTGTCTAGGTCTAGGTTAGGTCTAGGTTTTAATTAGTATTTTTAGCGTACTTCCGAACACATCAAGTTTTTGGCGCCGTTGCCGGGGATACTTGGCAATAGCAAAATTAACTTAGGTTGTTGTTAGGAAATTTTGAGTCTTTTTGGTTTTTTCGTGTCTAGAGTCTTAGGATTTTCCGCTTTCGAGTCTAGATTTTTAGGATTTTATTTTTTCTAATTTTTATTTTTCTTCCATTTTCTGCCACACACTCGTTCGCGAGGTCCATCTGAGCTTTCACCATTTTCTGATCCCGACAAGGACATTCGTGAACGGTTCCGCGCTCTTCGCATGGAACTCGAGGCGTTCATTCTCTCCACCACTCATTCGAAACCGTCCACTTCTTCCACGCAAGTCTCACGCGACACCAAACCCATCCCATTTCCTGATCTCACCCCCCATGGCGGCACGTCGCACCGTCCACGAGCAGGCCAGCGCCGGAGTCAACGACGCTCGGTTTGCCATCGCCCAACCTAACATTGCCAACACCACCAATTGGCAAGTTTCGTCTCACGTCATCAATGCGCTGACTAACTCTATCCAATTCCATGGATGTGAAGACGAAGATGCACCAACGCATATCTCGTGATTCATCCGAATCTGCAACACGTTCGGACTCATGGGAGTCACGAACGATACCATTTATCTGCGTTTGTTTCCATTCTCCCTTACCTCTCGAGCCGCCGAGTGGCTCGAGACACTTCCGCCTCATTCGATCACCACCTGGGACGATCTGAAGTTAAAATTCCTGAAAAATATCATCCTCCAGCCAAGGCTGCACATACTCGAGAGGAAATCCATTCCTTTAGGATGGATCCCGATGAGCCTTATTCGGTCGCCTACGAGCGATTCAACACACTTCTGAGCAAATGTCCGCAACACGGGTTGACGGACTGGGCGATCATAGAAAAGTTCTATAATGGACTTCCTTATTCTATTCAGAAGGAGTTTAACATTTCGGCTGGATGTCACATGATGGAAAAGCTCACCGTTGATGAATGTAAATCACTGTTTGAGAGCTTTGCACTTGCTGAATAGCAGACACCCGGAGGTCGAAGAGCCACCTTGGCCCCGACTAGATCACTCGCACCTTCTACATCTACCCGGAATGTCAGTCACATTGGCTCAGAGACCATGACGCCTAAGGAGTTAGAGAACATCTATAGGGCTTTAGAAGAAATCAAACTACATTTCAAAGCTAAATGTGAGCTGTGTAGAGGCACTCACGACACCCGAGACTGCCCGCTTGCTCCCGTTGAGCAGGTCGATTATATTGGAAACCAAAACCAGTTCGGTAATTCTTTCCAGTTTGGGTGGAGGAGTGGCCAGAATTCAGGATGGCAAGATGGAGGAAACCCACCTGGTTTTCCACCGAGGAATAACTATGGTGGAGGAGATGACGGGTCTAGTTTTAAGGAGGTGAGGGAGCTTATAGCCAACCAGACCCAGATCCTGCAGCAGATAGTGACGCGAGATGAGGCTACCCAGAAGAAGCTGATGGAGCATGACACGTTACTGAGGAATCATCAAGCTTCTTTCTTGGATCTGCAGCGTTCAGTTGGCGACATTGCTAAACAGCTCAAGGAGCTGAATTCCCGCGGGGGTCAATTTTCTAGAAGCACCTACAAAAACCCCAACGCAAATGTAAACGCCATCACCACTAGGAGCGGGAGAGTTATGGAGAGTCCATCACCGGCGGTAGTTGATGAGGAGCCGGTCGATGAGGAGTTAGAGACGCCTGACGGGAGGGTGCATGAGAGCGTGACGCCAGCGAGTACCGCACCGAACGTCGTGGCTGAAGTTGTGAAGAAGCCGCCGGTATGAAAGAGAAGCCGTTGAAGTGGGAGGCGGCGAAAGAGAAGAAGAGATTTCGGTTCGCGAGTCAACCGATTACAGCAGAAGATTTAAAGCGTGTGCCCTATCTTGAACGTTTAATTCAACAGAATAATGCGCATGAATACGGTCAGTTTCTTGATATTCTTCGGCAGCTTAGGATTACATTACCTTTCACTGAAGTTTTAAATAAAATGCCTAAGTATGCTAAATTTTTGAAAGATATGTTGAGTAGTAAAAAGAAACTGGAAGCTTTGTCTGATATAACCCTTGATGCTAACTGTTCAGCTGTAGTACATAATAGATTGCCTGAAAAATTAAATGATCCTGGAACTTTTACAATTCCTTGTGTGTTCGGTAGTTCATCTGTTACTCATGCTTTAGCTGATTTAGGTGCTAATATTAATGTCATGCCATATTCTGTTTTTATGCACCTAGGGTTAGGAGAATTAGCGCCGACTAGGATGACAATTTCCTTAGCTGATAGGTCGGTAGCTAAGCCCAAAGGAATAGTGGAAAATGTGCTAGTTAAGATTGACAAGTTTTTATTCCCTATAGACTTTGTGGTTGTAGACAGTGACTATGATGTGAGGTGCCCTTTGATTCTAGGTAGGCCTTTCCTTAGGACTGCCCGGGCGTTAGTTGATGTGTTTGCGGGCACCATCACCTTGAGGGTTGAGAATGAATCGGTTGAGTTTAGAGTTGGTGGGTCTAGTGACAAGAACAACGAATCCGTGTACTTTCTAGGATCTTTCATGTCTATGGTGGATAGTTGTGTTAGTTATGTCACAGGTGAGGATCTAGTGGTAGTTGGGAATAGGTTGGAAGGTGAACCGGTTGTTGAGGATAAGTGTGGGGAAGATCCCGGGGGGTTAGAGGAGTTAGTTGTGAAAAATGAGATTTTCGACCCGTTAGTAGAACACGGGAGTGCATTGGTAGTTAGAGAGATGTTGGTGGTTGAGAGTAGTTGTAGGAGAGCCACACTTGGCGATATAGGTGAATTTGATGATAGGATGGTGTTTAGGCCAAGTGTGGGGAGGTTGAAAGTGGTTATGAGTGAGAACGACTCGGCTTTGAGTTTTCTAGAAAAAGTTAAGTTTCTTCCGGGTCGTTATAAGCATTGGAAGGTTAAACACTCGTTGGAGTTACTAAAGTTGGTTGCTTTGAGGATTAGGAAATTGGTAGGTGGATGGATAGATGAGAACCAGGTGAAATCCGGTAATTTTGTGGTTAGGGATGTGAAATCAAAGCCTCCGGATGGTTTGGGAGGATGTTTCAATGTTTTGTGCTAAATGATTAAGTGCCCGGGATGTATATTATGTAGTTGTGTCTTTAATTTTCTGCAATCTTTATTTTTCGTGCATTTTGCGTCTTTTCGGTTTTGTGTTTTTCGGTGTTTGCAGGTGATTCGGGAGACTCAAGATGTGGAGAAGTTAGATGAGTATTTCCGGGTGAGTTTTGCAGGTCTAAAGGTGCAGGTTGCTGGAAAATTTTCGACCAAAGAGATCTAGAGTGGAGGACAAAAGAGATAGAAAAATTTTGAAGTTGCAAAAGTCAGAAAAATCTCTGGAAATATGGTTCCAGGCGTATCGCCTGGAAGGGAGGCAGGAGTACGCGATACGCCTGGAGAGGTGTCAACCCACCGTTTCTTTGGAGTTCTCGTGGTACGCGAGATGTGAGTAATTTTCTAATTTTCACCTTTTGATTTGATGGTTTGGAGTTCTCGTTTTTTCCAGGTAACACCATTTCAAATTAATTTTTCATTGTGTTTTTTATTCCGTCCTTAGTTTATATTTTTGTGTTTTTATTTTTCGTATTCGTTACTAATGTTTCGGTCAAGTCGAGTCGTTTGTTTTTGTTTGTGTCGTACAGGTCCGATGATGTTCGCGTATAGGAATTGCATAAACTTCAATGGAGGACCTGCGGTTACGAGCTCGCTTGCTATTTATCCAAATAATAAATCAAGGGAGTCCGTTCCGATTTATTTATCTTTATTATTTTTATTTTATCGGTTGTGTGTTTATTTTTTATTTTTAGTCTGCTTTATTCTATTTCCATTCCACATTAATGGCAATGTGTGGTTCAAGTGTGGGGATGAGAAACCATGCGTCTTATTTTTTTAATTTTATTTTATTTTAGTGTGTTTAATTGAAAAAAAAATCCAAAATAATTGAAAAAATTGTTCAAAAATGTCTGAGATTCTGGCTGCACTTAAATGGGAAATGATAGTACAATCAGGATTTGGTTTTCTAATTATGTGTTAAATGGTAATAATAAAGAAATAAAAGCTGAAAACATTTTCGGTTAGTGATGTATTGGTAGGCCCAGCCGACTTAAAAAGCTTAAAAATCCTAATTGTGTCTGAAAAATTGGAATTTAATATAAAAAATCAGGATATTTAGTGGGTTCCCGCCTTAGACTGAAACGATGATGCTGAAACTGTCAAAAATAGAAGATACGTACCTTAATATTTAAAGATAGACTTGTCTCTAAAGCAATAAGCACGCCTCTGTCTTTTTATGAAAATAAATCCGACTTGGGTGGCGCTTCCATGAAAAATAAAAAAGAGAAAAAAATCCATATTCCATCTCTATTTCTGCATGAGTTGAGCTAAGTACCCTATGTGCTACCCATCGGGTTCACTCTCAGTGGATGCTCCTCTAGGTGAAGCTCGTTGAAAAAAAATAAATATAAAGCTAAAAAATAACAGACCATTCATCCATTATTCCACCATTTTAGAGACAAGTATATAATTAGATATTAGGGTAGGACAACCTAAACGGTTTAAACCTGTGCCTTGAACTCTTGAGATGGAATTAGGCAAAGGTGTGAGGTTTGAGTGTGGGATCCATTAGGTTGACTGGTTTGGTAAAAGAATAAAAACTAACACTTTTGGGGGCTATAAAAGTTGGTGGTTGGGTTTAATCGGATCGAAATATCAGTAATCGCTACCGGGGTGTAAGTAAGCTATGTAAATAAAAAAAAATTAGAAGTGTGAGTTGTTAGAGATCAAAGTCCTGGTTATGATTCCGTTGCAGTATTTTTCGAGGACGAAAAAAGAGTCAGTGTGGAGATGTTTGATGTGTCGTAAACACATCCTAATTCCAGTGTCTTTTATATAGTTATTTGAGTCATTTTTTAGTTAGTTTTGCTTAGTTTTAGTTGCTTTTAATTAAAGTTTGAGTCTTTGAGTTTTATTTATGTTTTTATATGTTTTGTAGGTGTTTAGTCAAATCCCGAGGCCATGGTAAGAAAGGAAAAGATTTTAGAGAAAACAAGTGAAGAAGTGCTGAACAACAGGTCCTAGGCGTATCGCCTAGGAAGGACAGAGCCTTAAGCGATACGCTTGGGGATTGCAGGTCAAAGTCGGTGAAACCGACTATTTTGTCGCCATGTGGGTTTCATGCGTATCGCCTTCAGGTTATAACCCTCCAAGCGATACGCTTGGAGGGTGTTCGGTCGAGAAAACCTAAATTTTCTTATAAATTCGAATGGGAGGGTTTCATTCGAGAGATCTCGACTTCCAGACGGCATAGGATGAACCAAAGGCGATTTTTAGAGACAAGAGAGAGCTGGGAACGAGGAGAATCATCGGAGGATCGAGAATTAATCATCAAATCCATATCCGGTTTACCTGATTTCTCTTATTTCTTGTTTAAAACTCTAGACTCAGTTATGTTTACTGTTCAAGATATGATTTTTATTATGTTTTCTGCATTAGACATGATTGTAGGCTAGGCGTTTATCACCGCCTAGACCGTTTTGATGAACAATTAGTATTTACGACTTTATTTGGTTTTTGATAACTTGATTGATGTTGTGTTTCTATTCAATTCCATTGTTATCATAATTGTATGCGTATAACCACTAGAATTAGGGTTTGAATTAATTTACTAAACTACTTAGCCTGCGAATGTCTTTCGGTTTGGGTTGGGTAATCGATTGCGTGATTGTGTGTTTATGGTTGATTTGATTATCTGTCTTGATTATCATAGTTTTGTATTTTAATGATTTCCTTGAGTTTTGTGTGCTGCCTAGTTAGATAAGCCGGAAGGTGATAGCTAGGTTAAGTAGTTGGGTTGACTAGTGGATTAGGATCACATCGCCATCGGGAGAGGGATGCCCTAGGATATTAGTTAATTTGCTATTCTGTGCCAGTTGTGTTGATTACTGGTAGTTCCTGCTAGCTTATGGTGCCTTAGATTGTTTCGAGGGTGGTTAGGTCTAGTTGAGGTTGGATATACCCATAAGGTGAACTCCTATCCGAACGTTAGGAACATTGCTATGAAGGACTTAAAAAGTGAATTAGCTTCCATCAGAGTTGTCATTGCCAGATTAAATTGTAGGTATTGGTTGGGATTCTAGGTCTAGGTGGTGTCTTTCTCGTGTCTGATTATTTCCTAAGTTTTCCTGCTGTCCATTTGCTAGTTGCGTTGCTTAGTTAAGTTAGTTAAATTTAATTCCTAAATCCAAAAACCCAATTCAATTCTCAGTATTCCAATTTCTTAGGTCTAGGTTAATTTTGTCTATAGAGTGTCCCTAGGGTTCGATAATCCCGGTCTTCCTTAGCTTTACTACAATCCGACAGGTACACTTGCCTTTAGGGTTCGGTTAAGTTTAGGATTTTTGGTAAAATTAGGTGTGTCTAGGTCTAGGTCTAGGTTTTAATTAGTATTTTTAGCATACTTCCGAACACATCAGCGCACAACACCACAACCTCTCTCATGGCCTCCCACTACGAAGGCTCCTCCATAGTCACCATCCCAAGCAAACGCATATCTCCCAACTCATAATGTGAAGTCTCAGCACTCGCAGTCAAATGCGTCTCAAAGTATCTATAAAAAAAACTCCCAACCTCCTAGTCAATCGTGTCACATATGGACCCATACTCAGATGCACACTAACCCCAGACGTCCTCCTCTTCCTCGTAAATCATGAAATCAATATACCCACAATGCTGAGGTCATGACCCTCAACAATCGCTCTCAGCACCGCCATGTCAAGCTTCATGCATTTCTCTACACCGGACATGCGTCCGATGAGAGTGCACGCAATGATCCTATGGATATATCTAAGCACTGGATCTCGAATCCGGGACTCCAATAAATTATCAGAATATGGAACTGCCCCAATCTCACCCCAAAACGCTGCAATCTGGGCATCAGTCACCCCCTGTGGGTGAGCCCAACTAAAAACACCTCGTGGGATGGCAGCAAACTCTGGCGCATCAACCTCTGCCTACGCATAATATCCTGTCAACATCGCAAACTGCGGAATATATATATGATGAGTCACTCTACCCAAAGAAAACGAAAGGGCGTTCCCATTATCAAATTTCCCGGGACCCACTCCTTAAAGTAGCTAAAAACTCCATAGTCAACTCTACGTACTTGCGTGCCTCACAAGCCAATGCCCTCCTCCACCTCTCTGCAACCATACCCTCTAGCCACTCTCTCTGTCCAATCCTTCCAATTAAATCCCAGTCGATAGTCCTATCATGCAACAAAGGCATATCTACAAACCACCTCGCCTGCTCATCCTCAAGTGTGCCTCGTGCAAATTTCAGCAATGAATGATGCATATGGTCTCCTCGCGCAACAGGAGGAGGTGGAATAGCAATCTCTGGTAAAACCTCGTGCCCATAGTAGTCAATGATCCGTCTTCTGAAAGGAGGCACATGCACTGCTGGAGTCGGTGTCCCCTGTTTCCTCTTTGTCGGTCCTCGCTTGCCGGTTCTAGTCGCCGGACGTTTCGACATCCTAATTCACACAAGGCACGGATATAATAATAATAACCGGGCTTTCCTGCAATTGATTCGAAATTAAGCAACAAACTGTTTTGTATTTTTTAATTTTTTTTCAAAAGTTTTAAAGAAAACAAAATTAAAAAGAATTAAAAACTAACTAAAAATTAAAACAAAAAGAAAATTAAATTTAAAAGACAAATATTCAAAAATTCTGTCTTTTTAGCCTCGGGGTGCACCGCCCTGAAATAACCAAAATAGGGCGATACACCGCCTAATCCATCGCAGGAACCCTAATTCTATATTGGGGCGTACCGCCCTAAACAAACAAACCCTAGGCGGTACGCCGCCCAAATCTTGCACCGAACTGAAAATCGGCTATATCCGGTCATTCCAACCTAATATCACACTCAAATCAACCCCATTCTCACTTC
Source organism: Deinandra increscens subsp. villosa (assembly GCA_039602395.1). Taxonomy (NCBI): domain Eukaryota; kingdom Viridiplantae; phylum Streptophyta; class Magnoliopsida; order Asterales; family Asteraceae; genus Deinandra; species Deinandra increscens. The sequence goes on along the minus strand of JBCNJP010012775.1, from coordinate 1,165 downwards.
ATATTGATTCCATATCAGTCAACCCACGAAAACGAGACTAACCTAGATTTATCCTAAATGCGGAAAAATTAAACCTAATCTAAAGAAAACAACATAAATTGAACGAGAAAAAGAAACCTGGTTAGCTTGGAATTAACTACGGACGACGGCGGCGGTCGTGTCTGCGGTGGTGGTCAGCGAGGTGCGCAGACGGCGATGATGGTGGTGCGACTGTAGAACAGCAGTGGGGTGGTAGTGGAGTGATGAACGGCAGTGGTCACATGTAGTTGCCGGTCTTCGGTGATAAACAGTGGTGGTGGTGCGATGGGTCGTCGGTAGGGGTTAGAGAATGTCACACCCTGTAAGATTTGTGTCGGGATACAAAAAAAAGTTATCACAGTCAAGGTTACGAAAGTACTCTGGATGGTTCAACAACTAGAGCCGTTTTGGAAATTGTTAAATTGTTGGAGTAAATAGGAGTTTTTCCAATATCATTATGCAACGGATTAATTGTAATGAGAAAAGTAAATAGTTTTAAGTTTACAACACATAAGTTTTCAAAAGATTTTTAGGACATGACACCGTTAGGTGTTATGTCAGGAAAATCTCCAAAAGCTAAACCATACTCCAGAAACAAATGAAAAGTCCTAATATGCAAAGGTAGGAAACAAGCAAGCAGGTCCGATGCATGCACAACAATTAAGTTCAAGTACCTGAGAATTCATACGAGAAAACGGTCAACAAATAATTTTTGGTGAGTTTCACAGGTTTAAAGTGCTAGCAGTTAAAGGTTGAATGAAAATAGTAATTGGAAACAGTTCATGTTATTGTTGACAATATCAAATAAGACTAGTTGATAAAGTTACCATGTACCCTGAATACCAAAACTGACTGTTTACCCACTCTTGGTACCTTTTGTCTGGTTGGTACCGCATAGATATGACATAACAATTTGTACTTTTTGACTAAAAGATGGAGTCACGATTGGAGCTACCAATCAGAGCAGGGGCGTTAACCCAATAGATATATTCAAACGTTACCTTTTGCAAATGATAATTAATCGGATTCAGTTAATAGTGGGGTTTGGGTTATAGCATGAATGAACATGAGATAACGAGTGTGGACAATGGAAAAGCACATGAAACAGTTATGATAACAAGGTCTAATTGTCTAACATGGAAAAATG
>JBCNJP010012774.1:0-13336 GCA_039602395.1 Deinandra increscens subsp. villosa | reverse complement strand
TGAAAATATTGTTAAAAAACCTTGAATCACTTGGAACAAAAATTATTAAAACCTGAGAAACAAATTACTCCACAAGGTGCAAAAAAATTTAACGATCAAAACCCCATCAAAATTAATTTACACCAACTTAAAACGAGTGGTCGTTTACAGCTTCAAAAACCGGTCAATCTAGACAACTTATTTCAATTAAATGACAATATCACTATTGTAAATATGTGGAACTTGAATTGCTTCACATAGTGAATTTGATATCGCCTGAGATTCCATTTCGATCGAGAAACCAATTTTGATCGAATTGAAAATTAGATTTTTGTTTGAGATCTTGAAAGTCCGAACCCTGATCTCGATCAATATTTTTTTTATATTTAAGGGTTATTGGATTTTATTAATCCAAGTTATTAAGGGCATGTTTGGGATTGCTTATAAAAACTGCTTATAGCTTTTGGAGGAGGCAAAAAGACAAAAATACCCCTCCAAAAGCAGCAAAAAGCCACAATGTTATGACTTATTAGCTTATGGAGGGGTATTTTGTGTCTTTTTGCCTCCTCCAAAAGCTATAAGCAGTTTTTATAAGCAATCCCAAACATGCCCTAACAGTTGGCCAATATTAATCCCAATTTCAATAATGACCCACATTAATCCCAATTATTAAGGTCTTGTATTTCATTTGACCCCCTTTGGAATTTTTTGAGTAAAATCCCAACTGGAGTTAAGAAAAATGTAAAGGGGGTCCAATGAAATCCAACACCTTAATAATTGAAATTAATGTGGACCATTTTTGAAATTGGGATTAATATTGGCCAATTGGTAATAATTTGGATTAATAAAATCCAATAAACCAATTTAAACGGCTATAACTACTAATTTTCAAATTCAACAAAAAAGCCGTCAACTTGTTCCACAAGATAGAGGTCTCACAGATTAAACAACCAATATACTTTCCAAAAAAAGTTCCAGTCGAAATCCCCAAGAAGCAAGCGAAATCCTCTAGAACAACCCAAAAAGCATGATTTCAATCCACACAACCTAAAAATCTTCGATCAAACACAACCGGGTAGACGAAAATCACAAGAACATGGATCGAAAACCAATTTCCAGAATCGAAAACCCTTGATTGTGGATAGAAAACCTGCAAAACTTAAACACAACTCCACAGATATAATTAGAACTTCTTGAATCGATATCGTGTGAGCCACGAAACATGCATTTCTTGGCTCTAAAACCAATTGTAGGTCCAGAAAAGCCTCAATCACGATATCAACAACTCGATTAAACGTGCGAAATTCTGTTAATCTAGTGATTCAAGTCAAACAAACGAAGAACACAATAAATAAAATGATAAATACAATAAATCACCTTAGCAAACGTGCACAAGATTATCCTAGAATATTCTAGTACACTCACCCCGATGAGAGAATTCGAACTCAAGAACCCTTAAAACTGAAGCCACATTGTGTTTATATAGCACACAAGGTGAGCCTACAAGGCCTAAATTCGGCCCCATCCCATGCCTATTTAATTAGTCACTAAGTAGCCCACTATTCTAATGTATAAGCCTCATAAAAATGACCCTTACAGAGAAGACAGAAGGATTTAGCAATAAGATCACCTTACTTCGATAGAAAGGTTGATCTCACAACTACAATGAAGGGGCTAAAAAGTTGATAAGAGATTGGGTGTTTGCGCTAGTAGACGAAAAAAAGTAAGAATACTTCTATTTGATTTTTAAATGATTTGTAAATTGACCATTATATTATTTTTTCCCATCTTATTTAGTTTATTATCTAATGTAGCTTGATAGTATACAATTCAAACTACAATACTGAGATTTTTTAAATTATGCTTGAGAGCTTTCATCTTGGGATTTACATCTACAAAAATGCAATGTGTTAAATTTTGTTCAAATTCAATAATCAGTTTCAGCTTAATGCTTCTACGACTATGTAGTGCAAACAAAACACCTGCATGTATTTTTGTCAAACACGGGGGAATTAAAAGAGTTGAGATGGAATGGAGGAAGTTGACAATGTGGTTGACTGTGGCTGACTGTGGCATGTTCGCTATGCGCCATATGAAAATTTTTATGGGTGACATAACATGGAAATATGGTCTGGGTAAGGAATCAAAGTTGCAGCAAAAACAATTTATTGGGTTGAGACACAAATATACAGCAAAAATACTTCTCTCTGACGTTAATCTAAAAAAAGTAGACGTTGTTCTAAAAGCAAAGAAATTTAGGAAGGAACTCAAAGAACATATAGATGACCACAGTACAAAAAATGATACAGGGAAATAATGTGGGGATGTTTGATATGAGCCAATATATACATATTTTTATTACAAATGTTCCTCATATTTTGGATTAAAACAGACTAACTACTAACGAAATAACCCCATATTACTTCCTTTTTAGTTTTTCTGTCTAATCTAGGTGAAAATCACCAAAGGAGTCAAAACAATAGTAAATATGAAGAAAAATATCAACTCTGTGATTTTTGGCCTCAGGCACGGCATGTGCCCCTTCACACTCGGCCTGTGCCGCCTCCCAACATGCCCCTAAAGAGTTGACTTTTGCACATGACAAGACACAACCCATGCCACCTGGAGCACACGACCCATGTCTCTTCTCCGAAATATATACGAAGATCGTCTGTCAGGCATGACCCGTGCCCGATGCTATTTTCTGCCTATAAAAGCAGTCTTCTCCTCATTTCAATTTTCTCAATTCTTCTCCCCCCCCCCCCCATTCTTTAGAATAGTTTATACTTTTGAGCCACTTGGCGTTTTCTAGTCATTAATCTTTCAAGATTTTAAGAACATCAACTTAATAAGAATTTAATTAAAGTTTTTCTATGAACTACTCCCTTTCTATTGAGCAAATCATTAAATCCATGCTTATGTCGGTTAAACTCTTATACTCACTTGGGGATAAACGAACCTTTGGTTGGTTAGTAAAATGAATTTACGTGTTTTCCTTAAGGTAAGTACGAATGACTTCAAGGAAAATCTTTTAAATTGAAAGTTAATTATTAACTTTTCTGAACAAATATGCCTTGCGTATTGTATACCATTTGAAGAGTCAAAAGCTCATCAGTTGGAATTGTGACACCAGACTGGGAGACGATGCATCATCCTACATGGTGACTCCTACCCCATGCAAATCAATGTGTTCGTGAGTTTTATGTCTATGTAAACAAACACGGCTTTCATGGTAACTACGGCCTGAAGGTATTGGTTGGGATTGGAGTTAGAAATATTTTGTCACTTTACGAAAGTCGATGAGAAACAGAATAGTGAACTTGGCTCTGGTTACACACGAAAGCGGTGTATGGAGGAAACGGGCCTTAGTCCATTTTAAAAACTGCTTTTCATAATAAAATAATCCAATGCGTGGGTTGTTCCCCTGCTGGTTCATGACAACGTATTTGAGTATAACGACGCCGACGACCCATCGAACCCTATAACTATATGGCATTCACACTCACTTTGTGTTGCTACTTCCAGAGTGGTCCTCTCGAGATCTTTACAAGGAGATCGAGAAGGACGTGAGATAGGGTTGCAGGCTGAAAATCAGCCCTCCTCGCCTGAAAAGTAACAATCTTAAGAGAAGTATTTAAATGCATTTTACCAAACTAACCACTGGTAAGTTATCCCAAGTGATATTATTCTCTGATTGAATAATACTTAAAACTCATTTTATTTATTTCCTTTACTTTTATCTTCCCAGCTTAATTAACCTTTAATTACATTTTTAAATTTGGTTGGTTGTTAAGAAATATTAAGTATCAAAAGCCCTAATTTTTCTTGTGTCCTTGAACGACCCTCGGTTAAGTTACCACTACTCTACTACTCCACAATAGATGTCGTCCATTTGTTGGACTTTAATCTTCTTAAAAGTGTGCGTTTAGAGATTAAAATTTGTCTTCATCTCCTTGAAAACCATTCATTAGTTAGAGGTTTTTTCTTATGATTAAACGTGCGTGTTTGAAGCCATTAGTTGGCATAACAATTCTGAATACTAACTTATTTAGTTTCTATTTCAAAAATGACTACTAATGGTGAAATACTAATGGAGCACCATAGATTGGGGCTCAAGTTGGCGTAAGGGCCAAAACCCTTGTTAGTTAGTCATGCCGAGAAACTTGAGAAATTCTCGGGTCTATTTCAAAAGGTGGCAACAAAAGATGTTGATCTATTTAACCACCTTGAATCTTGCGAGATGTCTCATGGAGTCCGCCCCCCAGCTTAGTGCAGGGGATTCCAACGTTGAAATCGTTAGCGCGGTTGAAGCTTGGAAGCATTTGGATGACTTGTGTCGTAACTATGTGTTGAACGGCCACGTGGACTCATTGTATAATGTCTACTCGGTGTTCAAGACTTCCAAAGAATTGTGAGAGTCTTTAGACAAGAAGTATAGAACGGAGGATGCCGGCACGAAGAAATTCGTGTTGGCCTGTTTCTTGGACTACAAAATGGCTGACAATAAAATGGTGATGAGCCAAGGCAAAGAGCTTCAAATTATACTACATGAGGTTCTCGCAAAGGGTATGTCCCTTTGTGAGACGTTTCAAGTGGTGGAAATGATTGAAAAGCTTCCGCCTTCATGCCTTGAGTTTAAGAATTATCTTAAACACAAAAGAAAGGAGATGACCTTTGAGGATCTCATTATCCGTCTTCGTATCGAGGAGGATAATAAGATGGCTCAAAATGCCACCACCACCCCAGCTGCGGCTAAGGTGAATATGGTGGTAATTGGTTAGTCTTCCAAAGAAAGCAAGTGCAATGGTGGGGCCAAAGCTAAAGTCAAAGGCAAAGCAGTGGAGAACTTGGCACCGAAGAAAGGGGTTGTGAAAAAGAAGCGTCAGAGGTTTCAGGGAAAGTGCTACAACTGAGGGGGGGGCATGGTCATTGGGCGAATCAATGCCCGAAGCCACAACGTGAGCGCACTCATATGGTGGAAGATGACATGTCACTAGTGGCCATGATTACGGAGGCATCTGCCTTCATCTCTGAAGTCAACACTATAGGGGAGAACCCTGGCTGGTATGTTGACACTGGTGCCACCCGCCACATTTGTGGGGACAAGACCCTCTTTTGTACGTTTAAAGAGGCCAAAGGGACCGAGAAGCTTTACATGGGGAATAAAGCTACTGCCGACATCATGGGTGAAGGCAACGTTGTCTTGAAGTTCACTTCAAAGGAGAAACTCACATTGAGCAACGTTTTGTACGTGCCAGAAATCAGGAAGAATCTCATTTGTGAATAATACTCAACAAGTTTGGATTTCACATTGTAATCGAGCCTGATAAGATCGTGTTGATAAAAAACGGCATGTTTGTAGGCAAGGGCTATGCCCAAAATTCTATGTTTAAATTGTTTGCAATGGTGATTAATAAAATGGTGAAAGCCTCCTCTTCAACTTATATGATTGAGTTTTATGATTCAAATATGTGGCATGGTAGATTAGGACATGTCAATTTAATTCGATACGTCATTTAATGAATTTAAAATGTTTGCCAAATTTTAAAATAGACTCGAATTAAAAATACGAAACGTGTGTCGAATCCAAACTTACAAGATCATCATTTAAATCGGTTGAATGAATAACCGAACCCCTAAACTTAATTCACACCGATGTGTGTGACTTGAAATTCATCCACATGCGTGGTGCTTTAAAACCTAAAATTCTAGACTCGAAAAATAAAACACCTAACACTCTAGACACGGAAACCCAAAAGACTCGTAATTTCCTAGTCACGACCTAAGTTGATCTTGCTATTGCAAGTGTTCTCGACAACGGTGCCAAAAACTTGATATGTTCGGAACGGTACCTAAAAATACTAATTTAACCTAGACCTAGACACACCTAATTTTACCAAAACTAATGAAACTAAACCAAACCTAAGGCAAGTGTACTTATCGATGACAGTATATCTACAGAAGACCAGATATCGAACCCTAAGGACACTATGAACAAGACTCTATCCTAGGACTTCATGAATTGGAAATTTAAATGATTTGGTTTTGTGAATTGAGAATTAACTAAAGTAAACTAACTTAACTAACTTAATCAACTAATAACTGAAAACTAGAGAACATAGGAGAATATCAAGATCAGAGAAAGGTACCACATAGACCTAGAATCCTAATCTTCAGTGACAACTCTATTTGGTTATGAAAACTCTAATGGAGGTTAGGTCACCTCCCGGACTGTTCCTAACTAACAATTCTAACGCTCGAATAAGGGTTCACCTTTTCAGTCCTTCCCACTTCAACTAATCCTAACCACCTTCGAAACAATCTAGGACACCTTAGAAAAGCAGGAGCTACCACTAACTATCACAATTGGCACGGAATAGCAAGTTAACTAAATCCCTAGGGCATCCCTCTCCCGAGGCAATGTTATCTCCATATATAACTAACCCGACTACCCAACAATTCTATCACCTCCCGGAATGTCTAGAAAAGGCAACACATTGTAATCATATCAAAAATCATTAATCAACACAATAGTTCAAGATGTCTCCTACACTACTCTATCGCTACTAACCCTAAAGCTAGCAAATTTAGATAATCTACTTAACCCGAAAGACATTCGAAGGTAAACTAAGCATCAATTAACAATTATGAACCTGTTTAGCAACACACATACGCATTCAATCATAATAATTAATGGAACTTAAAGAAATGAAAACATCAAACAAGTCATCATAAACCGAATAAAATCATCAATGTCAAAAAGTCATCATGTTGGTCTAGGCGGCACTAGTAATTTAGCCTAGCCTCATGTCCAAATTAGAAAACACACTAAAGATTGAATCTTGCTCAGATTGCATGATGGGGTCTAAACTAATTACAAGAATAAAAGGTAAACCGAGAAACGGATAGATGAATTTAGATTGCATAGACGGCTTCCCTTGATCTCTCATTTGATCCCTGGCTTTTTCCTCTTCATAATCGCTCCTAAGAAGTCCCATTATCGGCTGATGATCAAAATGTCCCGGAACAAACCCTTAACCAGAGATTTATATGAAAAAAATTAGGTTTGTGGGTTTTTACCCTCCAAGCGTATTGCTTGGAGGGATGGTAACTTCTGCGCGATACGCCACCCAGACTAGGAGACAAAATAGTCAAGTTTGACCCCGCTAGCCGCCTTTGAATTTATCCTCCCCAAGGGTATCGTTTAGGGCTCCATTCCCCGTAGGCGATACACCTACTGCTCTGAATTCAGCCCTTAGTAATTTTATTTCTTGTTCAAATCTTCTAACTTCTCATTTGGCCATGGGATTTATCTATTAACCTACAAAAACACATAAGAACCATAATAAAGACGAAAATAAATATAACTAACTAGAAATACAATAAAACGACTCAAATTGACACAAAATCGACTCAAACACTATACAAATTACACAGGAAATTAGAATTTGTTTGCAACACATCAAACATCCCCACACTTACTCTTTTTTCATCCTCGAAAAACACCACAAATGGAATCATAACCATGGGACTCAATTCCAAACTTATCTATTATTCAATTTTAATTAAACAATTACATAGTCTAGCTCGTACCGATATTTCGATCTGATTAAACACAACCACCGAACTTCAGCCCCAAATGCATCAATTAGTATTTATTACGTTTATTTATCATTCAGACTAATGGATCCCACTCTTACATATCACAACTTTACCCTAATCCCGTCTCAAGATATCAAGGCCAAGGTTTAAACCGTATAGGTATTCCTACCATAGTATTCTAATATATACATGTCTCAAAAATAATGGATTAATGATACAAGGATGAATGAATGAATTTGAGCAATTTTTCAAACTTTAAAGCGTCGATTCATGGATGCATCCACCAAGTAGCGATCCCGATAGGCAGCATGTAAATCTAAACTCAATTACCTAACCCAGAGGCGTATCCTTCAAGTCGCTGTCCCGAAGGGAAACACATAGGATTTGGCATTAATTAAAAACCAAAAAGCTCAAAATATGGAAATATGCAAGCGCCACCAATATCGAATTTACTCTCGTAAAAAGATAGAGGCGTGCTAATATTTAAGAGACATATACATATATGAATACTAAGGTACCTATCTTCTATTTTTGACAGTTTCAGTTACATCACTTGAAATAAGGCGGGAAACCACTAAAGCATCTTGATTTATCAATTAAAGTTAAATTATTCAGTAACTGAGACATAAGGATATTTAAGCTTTAAGATCGGTTGGGCCTACCAATACATCGAAAACTAGCTATCAACAATCAGTTATTAATAATATAACAATTATCCACATTCAGTTAGATAACTGAACCCTGATTGTACTATCATTTCCCATTTTATGCAGCATAAATCAAGAACAGTTTCTGAATTTTTCAAAACACACTAAAAATAACACGCAAGTCTTCCCATCCACACACTTAAACGACACATTGTCCCCATTGTGATATGAGAATGAAAATAAAAATAAAACACACTAAAAGTAAATTAAGAATGCAAAGGAAAATAAAAAGATAAATAAGAACAAACTTCCCTGAATTCGATTTGTAGAAATGAAGGTGAGTTTGATTCCTAGGTCCTCCATTGAGTCTTCATAAGCTTTAACGTGTGAGTATCATCGGACCTGCAACACAAAGACACAAAAGAACAAAACACACAACTCGACAAAAATGATTAATCACGAAAAATAAAAGTAAATGAGAGCTAAAATAAAATTATAATTAAAATAATTTTAATGTGAATACCTAGAACCTCAGGGATTAGATAAGTGAATAGCAAAAGGCTCAGAATAAAATTGATGAGTAAAAACAAAAAGTAAAAGAAAAACAAATATGTTTCTAAACATCCCCTCTAGGCGTATCGCCTAGAGGATCGGAAATCCAGGCGATATGCCTAAAACCAAATCAAGCCAAGAACCCCCTCTCCAAGCGTATCACTTGGAGGAATAGACACTTCAGGCGATACACGCCTAGAGCGAAATTTTTAGGGAACCTGGATTTCCAATACTTAAAAAAATTTCTATCTTTTTGGTCATACCTCCATCTTCATCAATTCTTGTTCCAGCCTTACCAATTGCTCAAACACATACCTGGAATGCGTTTGATGCATGATTTCACCTCTCTGCAAACATGAAAAACACAAAACTAAAAATGCAAAATAAAGCAACCTAAGTTATACAAATTATACAAACTCGGGTTTTCAGCAAATCACTAACTCACCTCTCGAACACAAGTCGGGAGGCTTAGCCTTAATATGTTTCACACAAAAGTTAATAAATATAATTATATTAAGCACACTACCTACCACAACCATCCACTTAGCAGAATCCACTAAATCCACCTACTTTTTAACCTTCCAATGTTCGTATCTACCCAAACGAAACCTAAACGTCACTAAATAACTCAATATGGGGTCATGGATACAACTACCTACCTTAACCATCCTCACACTTGGACTGAGCACCAGACTATCATCAAAACCTACCAAGTGTCCAAGTGTGACCTTTCTACTCACCTTATCCACTATCAACTCATCATTCACACTAACCAAATCACTGGGTGCAACATGCGGGTCATTTAAAACTTCCTCTACAATCTCAACACCCCCGGAATTCTCCCCACACTTGGGCCCTATCACTACCTAATCATCCAGATACTTAACATTCTCTCTAACCTCCCAAATTATGGGTCCTCACATTCCCATCTCCATACAATCTATTCCCAACCATCACATCATTCTGAGTCAAACTCACACAACGGTCTACACAAGATTTAAAATCTCTATTAGATACACGGACTCGTTGCCATTTTCTTAGACTTCTCCACCTCAAATGTGATGCTCCCATTCTCTACCCGCAAAGTAGTCCTACCCTCGAATACATCTATTGACTCTCTAGTAGTGTGAAGGAAATGACGAATAAGAATGAGTGGACATTTAGCATCGAACTCCATATCCATAATCACGAAGTCTACGGGGAACACAAACCTACCAACCTTAACCAATACGTTCTCCACAACCACCTGTAGTTGCTTCATCGAACAGTCCTCTAATGATATGCTCATACAAGTAGGTACATTATCACACCCCCAATTTCCACTAACGGAGTATAACCGTGTGGGGTATGATCCAGACCAGGATCCAAGTCTTTAGTTACAACCAAGTCATTAAAATAATATAATTGGTTAAAAAAGGCTTGACAGAGTTTAGATAACACATCAACGAAAGCATTTTAATATATTACAAATATTGTTGTTTTTGCTAAAAGTAATACAAAAGTGTTGGAAGTACATCTCCTAAAAGAGTTTTCAAAAAGAGAGTTATTGCCAACGCCCGTGCCTCCACACGATCCTCCTAACGACCTGAAAAACATGCAACAATCAAGTGTCAACCAAAGATGGTGAGTTCACAAAAGCAGTCTACACGACACCGTGTAGACCAAATATGTATACGAATAACAAAAGACTAATTCATAAGTCAAAACATAAATTTCAAGTATTATCCATATCATTAGGTAGCTAACATATGCTTATGTCCACCTGAATGTTCGTAAACGAAGCTGACTATGCAGCACATGGATTAGCCTGTGCCATTTTCCTTCCCCGTGTCTTTCTAGATCACGGTAATGATGGGATAATATTGTTCTCAGTCCGACCGGATTGCAACTACATGTGTGTTACCATACTCAACCGGATGTAACTAAAAGGAGTAGTGAACTCACCTTAGGGTGCACAGGTACTCGTCACTTAACTTTAAGGGTTGGTCAGAATTGACCTATTTTAGTGAATAAGGGCTAACTAAATTAGAGGTTGTCGCTAGGACGAATTGCTTAACAACAACTAATCATGCATTCATTATGGTCATACAACTTAAACACAAGTCCTAAACACGTAGGAAACATAAATGCACAATTCCAAGTCAACATGCATAAATGCAACACTTAAAAGCAGTCAAACACAAATAATACATTTGGTGGCATGCCTAATTTTCTCTATGCTTGGAGTTAGCCTCCCAAATTTTACAGGCATAAACTTCATAATATTATGTACTTGTTGCAAAATGAATTAGCTCAAAAGGTTAAGTATTGAGCAAGTTGTGCGCGTACGAAATCGCTAAAAATCAGCTTTATGATGTTTTTGTAACATAGAAAATTTGATCCTATATTTGGCATAACTTTGTCAAAACTTGTTATTTGCCTACCAAAACTTCCAGATCTCAATATTAATATATATCCAACATTTTCATTCAAAAAACCCTTCAATAACCTCCGAGGACCAAACCCAACAAAAATGCAAAGTCTACTCATAGCTGAATTTTCACAAGCCTGCATACCTAACTTGCAGCAGCTGTTTGGGTGACAAAACGGAGGTCTTAGAAGGCGCATGAGTATCCCAATTAAAGCTAAGACATAGAAGTTTACTATGGAAAAAAAAATCACTCGATTTTGATAAAAATTGAGTAAGTTATGGCCTGTACAAAACAACCCAAATTTCTGCCAGAAGCTGTCCAAAAATGGGTGTTTACAAAAATTGAGCTTCAAAGATTTTGGTTAACATTTTGATCATCTATTTTTTTTTGTAGAGGTTTGTAATACCATTAACAAAATTTCACCCAAGGTTTACAACCCTCATAGCATATATAGGACATTCATAGGAAAATCAAAGTATAAGACTTACATATAAGCATATACACCAAAATTTCATGTTCTATCACACAAGTATTAGCAAGAACAATCCTTGACATGTTTTCATCTAAAAAACACAACCATTATAACACCATAGAAACAGCCCCAAATCATAGTTTAACTTAACCTAGCATAAAACATGTTTCATGAGTGATTTCACACTCCAAATAATACCTAAACCTAAGATTACTACATGCATTTAACAGATTTCGAGTTGGAGATTTCTAGGGCTTACGAGATGGGAAGAAAATGGCGGATTGAAGAAGATGAGATGGAAAGAAAGCTTCTCCTAGTCTTCTTGTAGCTTGAATGAGGTTGGGAACTCACAATCTTGTTTGGTTGAAGGTGGAATCCGAAAATTTTCAAGAGTTTGTGTGTATGGGTGTTGAACCGTATGGGGAAGAAGAGAGTAAGAAGAAAGCGTGAAAGTGGGGAGGAGGAGGAGTGTTGGCTGCATTTTGTCTATAGGGAAATTACACATTTGGTCCCTCCATTTCCATTTTATGCATATATAACCCAAAACTACTAATAAGTGGGGGTTTAACCTAAAACTTGAAAATTAAAATACTAGGAATGTTTCCCAATGTTTATAACTCATTTAACATGAAATATATAGTCGGGAACAGTTTAGTTAATGTGTACGCACATAAAAGTTAAATTGCGTATGAAACCCAGTTTCTCATGAAATGCAATTATTCAAGTAACACATAAATCATGAATTTAATTACTAAATTATTTAGTAATATATTTTTATATAAACATTCACATAACGAGCTACGGGTTTGCTAACGAAACTAACGGAAATAGTTAACGGTGCTAACGGTGTTAACCTGGGAATTTGGCAATTGTCACAGCATCCCCTTGTTAAAAAAATGTCGTCCCGAAAATTTTCTTAGGTTTTTATGTTTTCTGAGAAGGGAAAGAAAAATTTTCAGGTTGCCACATACATGATCTCCTAAACCTAGGTGTTGATAAATAGAATATGGCATAAGACTGATTGATGCACTGAGATCCGCCAAAGCATAAGTCAGAGAAGAACTACCAAACATGCACGGGATAGTAAACGTACCCAAATTAGTGAGTTTCTCGGGTAGATGATTCCGGACTACTGCTGAACACTATTCATCCAGTACAACGGATGATAACGATTGAAGCTTTTTCTTGGTGCTCAACTTATCCTTCAAGAACTTTGCATATTTGGGCATTTCTTAAAGTACTTCGATGAACGAAAGAACGATTTTTAACTACATAAATAATTCATTGAATTGACCATATTCGTATGCGTATTTCTGTTAGATCAAGCGCAGAGGAAATGGTACACGTTTCAGATCTTCTGTAGTCACCGGCTTCTCCTCGAATCTCACCTTCTTCATTTACTTCTCTTTATCCCATTTCAACGGTTTAGATCCGGAGGTTAGTGCGGTACTTGCTGGCCTTAGACTCTCGTGCACCCTCCCGTCCGGAGTCTCCATTTTACACCTCCTCATCAACCGGCTCCTCATCAACTGCTGACGGTGATGGTCTCTCAACAACCTTACCACTCTGGGTGGTGACTACATTAAATGTGGCATTGAGGTTTTTGTATGTGCTCCTAGAAAACTAGCCCCCTCGGTTTCCTAGCTCCGTGACCTGCTTTGAAATGTCACCTA